>CM029013.1:259494022-259776286 GCA_016801055.1 Panax notoginseng | reverse complement strand
CAATACTCTATTGGTCAATTGACCAACTTACTCAAAAATAAACTTTATGCTAACCACTTCCACCAAAAACGAAAACACAATACTGACAATTTTTTCCTTATTGAAGCATTGGAAGATGACGACGGTGTTTTTGCATGCAATTAGTGAGATCACCTTGGGTGAGTTGCAAGCAAGGCGGTGGGAGAAGTATATAAGCACAGGGCACTTCACAGACGAAGGTAACATGAAAATTTTACACCCAACATTAGAGCACACAACCTCCATTGTTAATCTTGTGTCGGTCTGTACTGACACTCACGCCGGAGCTATCATTCGACGGCTCAAACCGTCAAGCTTTCGGTGCTGATTTATTTTCTGTGTAGGGTTAGACGCGCTTTTTGGTGATTGAGGCGCGTAGAAAAATATTGGCGTTAACAATTTATATGCATGAGCTTCTTTTATGCAGTGAAATTACTGAAATAAATTCAAAATTTGAGCTCAACAAGCACGTCTAAATGAGTAATGAACATTTCACTTATTTATAATGTAAACTAAATGAGTAATTTTTTGAAATAGTACAAATGTTATTATAGTTCAATAGTAGTACTAACCATAAAGAGAAAATAATAATTGTGCATAAATATTTGTGTATTATATAGAAAAAATAATACATCGATTCAATTAAGAAGTTTTATCATTAATTTTAATAATAGTACACAATTAACGTAACAAAAAAATATTATAATTATAAAGCACATAATGTATCTATCTTAACACGAAATAAACACAAAAATAAGAAAATAAGAATTATTATGACGTATTAATAACCGGGTTGTAAAATCCTTATTTGACAGTACCCTATTATGGAATACTCCTTATAAATTTAACTATATAATAAATTTTTCGAACAAATAAATTGTATATGCATACAATAATTGTCAATTTAAAGAATAATCTAATCTAAAAAAGGAAAAAAAATTGCATGATATTCTTTGAAAATAACATAAAATTTCTAAAACTGGAACGATATATTCTCAAAATAAAAACATAAAATCCATCCAAAAAATACAATTAATGAAAAACGTAGTATACAAATAAACCAACAGACAGTCGAGTCATAATGCGACACTTCAACAATTGTAAACGTATTTTTCTGTGCACAGGGGTGGACGCAGGATTTATTAAGAGGGGGCAGCTTTAATTAAAATCATAAGAAATACTTCTTCCGTTCCAAATTAATTGCTCAATTTTGATTTTTTAAAGTCAAATTAACTATATTAAAATTAATATTAAGCATATATAAATATATTTTTAAATTATAAAAATTAGGATTAATAATAAATTGTATATACTTTCTTTTGGTTATAATCTCTTCACATATATTTTAGCAAAAATAGTAAAAAAATTAGTTTTAAAAATGTCAATTTGACTTTAAAAAATTAAAACTGAGCAATTAATTTGGGACGGAAGGAGTAATAAAATTGTTCTCTCCCATGCATAAAAAGAGCTTCATTTGTAATATAATGCAATGTTTTTTATTTCATATTTACCACTAAAATTAATGAGTTGTTAATTAATTTAATAGTGATGACATGTAATAAAATTTTTATGAAAAATTTGAGTATACTGTGTCATTTAATACTATTATCAAAATAAAACATGACTCTTTTTTCTAAAACAAAAAAAATTAACAAACGAGACTCCTTTATTTTGAAAGGAAAGAAATAATAAAAGCCACCAAATATAGATTATTTATTTTTTTAAAATACATTACGAAAGTATTCTTTTAAACAAATTAATTACCAATTCTTTTATATATATATATATATATATATATATATATATATATATATATATAATACCTTATTTTAATATCCCTAAATTAACAAAAAAAATTACAAAAATTAAGAGGGGTCACTTGCCCCCTTGCCCTTATGTGGATCTGCCACGGTCTGTGCACTAATAGGTACATACCAAAAGAGTATAAATACTACATGTGTTTAATTCAAAAAAGTGCATTACTAATTCAAATTATTTAAAATATTACATTTTATTTTGTAGTAGTTCAATTATATCTATAATTATTGAGAGTTTTTGGTTCTAGTAGTATTCTAGGCATCTCTAACCGTAGAAGTATATATTTAGAAGAAAACATTTCAATATTCAACTGACAATATAATTATTATTTAATACGTAATAATTCTATGTGAAAATACCTTTTAGAAATTTAACTACATAATTACCAGTGTGTTCATGAGATTTTGGTGGCTCGAGGCGAAAAAATAAATGAGATTATTTTTGAAATATTGTCTTTACAATAAAAAAATAAAAATAAATAAAAAAAAGTACAAGCTGTATCTGTATTCAAAAAAATGTATTTCCAAAATTTAAACCATAATAATTTAGACTTCAACACTATATTAAAATTAGTACAGTTGAGCCCTTAAAAATTTATTGGGCTTTGAAAACTATTTTTTATACCTATTTCATTATATATTATATATTTTAATTTTACACACACATATATATATATATATATATATCAGGGTCCCCTAATCGGAGGCTTAGGACGGTCAACCTTTCTCATCCATACTCAAGAACGACCTTGATAATTACACTTATATAATCTTTTTTAAATGAATAAATTCACCGAACAAAAAAAATTATATATACATAGAAAACATGTCAATTTAAAGAAGAATCTAATCTAGGAAGGGAAAAAAAATGCACCATATTCTTAAAAAAAGCATACATTTTTTACAGTTTAAACAGTACCAAAACACGATGTCTATCCATAAAAGAATTAATGAAAAAAATACAATTAATGAAAAACGTGATGGACAAATAAACAAACGGACTGCCGAGTCACAATGTGACACCTCAACAGAACTCAAACTTTCATGACCAACATGGCCTCCAGTACTTTGAAAAATTAACTAAACTACCCCTAAAACCATGATGTAAGACCCACCATATGTATCCAACAATAAGTACTTATACAAGTGACCACTATTTAATGGAGTAGTAAGCTGACACCAGTCTAAGCATGGATTAACCCAGCCAGATGGTCCCGCAAGGTGCACGCGAGAGGCTTAAATAGGCCAAAAAACTGCCACTCACTATTTGATAGAAGTGACGAAGTGAGGAGCAAAAAAGAAGAGTGGAAAAAACAGAGTTGGGAAGAAGATTCAAACGCAAAATCCCACCAAGTAAGTTTACAAATTTGGAATTCACAATCATGATTTTCATTTCCATATACAATCTTTAGGATTTAGGAAACAAATCTGCCAAAAATCATGATTTTCTTGATCTTTTGAATTCTAATATAATTTGGGTATTTCCATTTGTGTCTCCTAGCTATTGTTCCCATCTCTCTTTCTCTCTCTTTTTCGAGGAAGGGGTGTTTTTGAGAGAACCAGAAGAGAGAGAAAGAGAGGGGAGGAGAGAGAGAGAAAAGATTGCATGTCTTCATCTTCGAGGAAGCTCTGGCGTTTTTCTCAATCTCTCTCCTCAGTTTGTCTTCATCAGAGGATAAAACAGAGTCACCCATATCGTTCCATGTGTTTAAGGTCAAAAAGGTATGGCCTTTTTCTTCAATCTCTATATATATACATGTAAATCTACGAACAAACACAAATACACATGATTTTGTGATTTGGGTATTTTTTTGATTTTGGGAATTTTGATTTTGTATGCAGGGGTTGCTCCGGAGTGGATTGCTTTGGGTTTTTTCATATAAAACGCTTTTGCTGTTTGCTTTAGGATTCTGGGTTTTTCTCTTCGGGATGAGAATTTTCAAAGTTTGATTCTTGAGTTTTAATTTTTGCTGTTTTATAAGGTTCTGTTCATTGAGAGGGTTTAAGGGGTTTTGTCTTTTTCTTGTGCAAGTGCCATATTACTGAGAAAATGAAAGGGCATCAGAGGAAGAAGGTTTTGGGTTTAGATATGATCAATAAGAAAGAGAAGATGTTGAAAGAAAGGAAGGTGGCAAGGGAGAATTGTGATAATCCAATGAGAAAAATTCGGATCATTGTTAATGATCCGGATGCTACTGATTCTGAGAGTGATGATGATGATTTTTTTCATCATTCCATGAATGGATTTGTTAAGAGGAATAAGCTCATTGTGAAGGAGATTAGTATTCCATTTGATGTTCCAAGTGTTCGATATGAATCCCCTGTGAAGAATGGGAATTGTGGTCATAATTTTGAAAATGGGGTAGTAGAGGGTATTGACAATAAGGTTGGGGAAACTGAGAATCAGAAGGGAAAAATGTATAAAGGAGTTCGTAAAAGAAAATGGGGAAGTTTTGCTGCAGAGATTCGGGATCCTATTCTGAAGAAAAGATTATGGCTTGGTACTTTTTCAACTGCAGAAGAGGCTGCTGAAGCTTATAAGGCCAAGAAGATTGAGATTGATAGGATGTTAAATTCGATAAATATGAGAAATAATTTGAATGTTGCTTGCTCTTCTGTTTCAGAAGAGACTAATGTGCTGTACTCTCATCCGTCTCCATCATCGGTTCTTGATGTTTCAACGTCTATGCCTACTGTTGATGGCTCGAGCAATCCGATCAAAGAAACAGTCACTACAACAATGCAGATTGCTGACAGTCCGAGAAAAATTGTGAAAGAGCAACCCATTGTGGAATTTTTGAAAGATCCATTAATTTTGTTTGGTAATGATTTCGAAGAGCAGCCCATCTCAGAATTGTTTGAAGCGCCATTCGTGTCACCATCTATTTGTCGAGAGCTAAATTTGGGTTTTCAGGAGAATTTGCGGCATGATGATAATGTGGGACAGTTTTTCAATGATCTGAAGGATGTGGACATTGAAATTTCATTGCAGGAGTTAAAAAATGATGGGGAAAATCATAAGCTGGAATTCGATTTCAAGATGGAAGAAGAGGCGTTTGATTGGTTAGATGATATATTGTGAATGAGTTTTGCAGCTAGGATCTGTTAGTTTTGAAGCATGTTTAGTATATATGGTGAAGAATTTGAGTTCTAAACAAGTGTTCATTTTAAGTGAGAAAGGAGAATTCTTGGGGGTTTCTTTATGTTTTTATTGAAAATTGAAGGGTGGGAAATATCAATGAGGAATAGTTAAGTGACCAATATGAGAAAATTTTGATGGATTGTGTAGCAACTTTTTTGTGGATTAAATTCCAAAAAGTAATTGTTATTTTAATAAATAATTTTCCTTTTGAGGATCTTTTATTTTTAAAGGGAATTGTCTTTTTATTCCACTTTGTTTTATTCCTGCATTTTGGTCGTGGATTATTTTATGGGCAGATTGTAGGATATGCAGCATTCTTTGTTATCTTTTTGTCTTTTCCACTGTTCTGAATCATTTGTGTAACTGATTCCCCCCCCTACCCCCACCTCCACCCCCACCCCCACCCCCACCCCCACTCCCATGATTGGCTCCGACTGTGTACTGCACTCCATGATTGACATTTACTGTATACTACACAAATGTGTATATATATATATATTTTTTATAATTTTCTAAAACATCATTAAATTCATTATTATTATAAAAAGATATCTCAGGGAAGAGCTTGAGGTAGACCTCATTTCCCGTGATCTCAATAAAATAACATGATTGCTTGCGAACATTAAATCATATTTGTTAAATAGTCGTTGAAATTGACATGTCATTTAGCCTCCAAGCTCCTATCATTTAGGTCAGATTATAAGTCACAATTAATGTTACTAAAAATTCTACTTGAAAAAAGATAAAGAAAAAAAAATATGTTGCTTTACCTTTTTTTTAGAGCTATAAATGAGTCGAGTCGACTCGGGATTTGGCGTCCCGAGCTCAAAATTGTTTTAAAATTAAAAGAACGGAGTCGAGTTGGGTTTTAAACGAGATTGAGATTTGGTGTACAGATTTGGTTCGTTTATTCTACGAATTGAGCGCAAGCTTGAGCTCTCAAGAGGTTTTAAGCGAGTTGAGTCTAATCAAAACTTGTTTAATTTTATTATTATAAAAATAAGAAAAGTAGTTAATTAAATATTAAACGAGTCGTACTTTGCTCGAGTAGGACCTATACGTGTTAGGCTTGCGCTGTATACCATATTGTTTTAGCTCGACTTCTTTTAGTAAATAAATAAAAAAATTGTTCAAATTCTACTCGTTTAACGAGCTCGAGTTGAGTTTGGTGTTTTGCTAACAATCTCAAAAACTTTTTCATACTTTCAAAGTTAATAGTCTTAACTAATCCAATATGAATTTTGGACATATTAAGATTTATCATCGATATTCGCACACAAAATTTTGCAATTATTTTTTGTTTTGTTTTGGAGACGTATGGAGTATTTTGAGAATCTTATTTTAAGATATAAGAAGTACCAAATAAATTACACAAATAATGATAAATAGACGATTGCGATGTCACAAAATTATTGAGGTTCATCATGATAATATTATTATTCTATTTAGCTTAGATTCCATTTGATTTCATATGTTTTTTCCTCCATCTATCTATTGCTTTGGAAATTGGAATCTCCAAATTTCTTCAACTTTTCCGATGAAATTCAAGGTTAATTTTCAGGTTATTCCCATTTTCAACTCTTTCGGACTTTTATTTAAAGGGGTTTGGTCATTGAAAAGGAAAGGTAAAGAAATTCAACAAGTCCTGGGGGACCGGATCGTGGGTCCAGGCTAGCGACCGGTCCCAATTTTTTTTTTTTTTTATGAATTCTAAATAATTTATAATATTTTTTGGAATTAAAATTTTTATAGAATTATGTGATTTAAGTGTTATTTGAATACATGTAAAAAATAGAGTTGTACGGTCTGTGCAACCCTGTTTTTTACATAAATTCAAATGACACTTAAATCACGAAATTCTGTAAAAAATTTAATTATAATAAAATATTATAAAAAAAAATTGGGACCGTTGGCTAGCTCGGTCGGGAGAATCCGATCCCCGTAGAAGGATTGCTCATCTATATATGTTGTCACGGAAGTGGTTAGTATGAAATTTATTTTTGGATAAGTTAGTCAATTGACCAATAGAGTGTTGACACGCAGGTGAAGCTCTATTTATGTCACTATTCTATTGGCCAATTGACTAACTTACCAAAAAAATAAATTTAATACTAACCGAATCCTGTTGTCACATACTCACATAACATAAAATCAACCTTATCGCTGTTGTCACATGACATAACATAAAATCAACCTTATCGGCTCTATAAATAGTAGTAATAAGCTAAACCATAAAGCTGCGTAGCAATAGAGTCACCTCTTTTATACACAACTTTCTACTTATAGAAACAAGTCGATCTAAGTACGTACCATTGCTCAGTAAGCGGTTCAACAACTTAAATATAACTTTGTAAGAATAATACTCCGTCAGTCTAATATTGACTTTTAAAAGTCAATTTCAAACTTAAAATTAACATAAATTTTTTTTATTTATGTCAATATAATTATAAACTACTTAAAAAGTACTACATTTATTATTTTCAAAGCTCAAATTAATTATGTCAATTATAAATTTAAAAATATTTCAAATTAAATTTTAAAAAGTCAATATTGTAAAACGGAACTGACGGAGTATTAGAATTGATATAAAATTAAAGTCAAAGTGCATAAGCTAAGCTGTACAGATGAGCTCTAGTATTATTTATATATACTTCCATGTCAATGGTCATGAGCCATGAATCCCTCAATAAAAAACTGTCAAAAGTGAGCTAAGAAATAATCCTAATTTTTAATTTATAACCTAGTAATCAACACTAATAGGGAATCAATCCAGTACTTATCCCATAAGCATGTCCTAAATTATACTTAAACAAATGTTAAATAAGCTGCTTCCATCGTATATACAGCTACAAGGAACAAGAGAATAGTTGAAGGATAGACTAGAGGTGCAAGTCTAGTCACCAATATCGTCATCGGCAAAAGCCAGTTCACATACAAGAGCAAGATGATCACTACCCCAGTTCTGCAAAAGACGGTAAGAAAATAAAAACTATAAGATTTAGAAAAAAAATACTAATTCAAATAAAAGACGACGCAGAACTTAATAAACGTAACCTGATCATGTTCGTATTTTACTAGCAAGTATACTACATAACAGCAGCTATGTCTCGATGAATACAATTGAAAATGATTTATGATTTAATTTGATTTACAATTGGTTTGAAGGACATCTGTAGATTCTGGCAATTGCAAATCAAAATTATAAGAAAGTCTTAAGAGATTATTAGCTCTGGTCGGAATCTTGATTGCTAAAGTCAGAGATGTTGAAAGTTTATATGTTAACGCCAATATTAAGAGAGCTGAAAGATACCTTGCTTGGAAGTCCTCCTAATTTTCTCAAATTCTCAATGGGTAAGGTTTCAAGAACTCTAACGGGAGCAAGGTCCTCTGTATGCCTGTTTCATCACTATTATTAGTGACAAAATCTTTGAAGGGCATATAGCAAACATTCTTCTTTAATACTAAATAATTATCTACCATATATAATCAACAGTTCCCATAAATTGGGAGTGGTATGTCGTTGCCAAGGGTTCTCCATAACTATCTCGCGATCTAGAGCTTCCCTGGGAAGACCAAAAATATGAGAGACAATTATGTAAGAAAAACATAGAATTGGCGTGATCCTAGGGATACAAGTAGAAATTGATATGCAGATCAGTCAGACTAGTAAGTACTGTTGAAATTGATAAAACTGCAGCATGCAAGATGGATATAAAAGGAGATAATTGTCTTACAGGAACTCCAAGGTACGCACTGTGTAGTTTCAATTGGTGTTTAACATGCGTCCCTCTTTCAGTTCCAGTGGCTAGCCTTAATTCTTCACCAGTCCACCTACGCAATAATTGTCAGAGACCAGAAAAAAAATGCCTTTCAACTTGAATTGCAATTCTATATGCATTTTGACGAGCAAACAATCTTCAACTTGGTGCCCAAGACAATTCAAAAGCATACAAGATTGAAAGACTAGTGACAAAATTCAAGACAACCTGGAGGGATATCTGTTGTAAGATAAGAATGCCGGGTACTCTAATGGACGGATCTGCCCAGATATTTTTCTTCGATCATGTAATCGAACATCCAACTGAAACAAATTCAAACCTCCTTAATTTTGTATTGTAGCTAGAATCCCATCATAAGACATACATAACCAAATGCCTTTCAAGTACTAAACATTTACGTAAGTATGCTAATTACATACTAGTTTCTATAGGTTTGGCATAAGACCATGACCAGAACACTCACCTCAGATGAAGACAGAAAGTGATACATAGCACTCTGACAGAAAATACACAGAGTTATGAAAAAAGAATACACCAGAAGATATAAATATAAAGTATTAAAGCCATAAAGGAAACCAATATTGTGCATTTACTCCAAACAAAATACAAGTATAACAATTACATGATAGTGAAATACCTGCGGCATACTATTTAGGTCCCCACCAATTAAAGTTGGTATATTTCCCCATTCCTCTGATAGTTTACGGGCCTTCTCTAGAAAGACTCGGACCTACGACATTTAATGTTACAATTCAACAAATTCTTCAGAATCAATCAAAAAGAGCATTACACTCGAGCTCTTTCTTAACCTTGAATGTACTATACTAAACTCCCATACATCTATTGAGAAGTTTAGATATCCAACAAGTAAAATGAACAAAAGATATCCAAGTCACAGTAGCATATCTTCCGTATCACATATAATAGGACAATCAATACCTGACCCAGCTTAATGTCTCCACGTTTTGGATTGAAGAGCACATGTATATTTCCAACCAGCAAGTTTCGAGAGGATATAACCCTATATACACCAATATTCCCTATCAGTTAGTCATATGAAAGTTGTCTGATACCAAAACTGAATATCCATGAGAACTTTTAGTATAACCAAGTCACTCAATAATTATTAGAAGCAAATTATGTGAACTAAGAGAAATTTAATCATTAGATTTTCCCACTCTTTTTAAAGTAAAAGACATTTTAACATAGGCTGTTCTTTCCAAACCAAGTCTGTTTTGAGATCTTTGCTGTATTGTTTCAACCTTAATGTCTTTTAAGTATTGCATTGATGAAGTACCTTGTATGTGTTTATTCATGGAACTTTTAGTATAATCAAGTCACTCAATAATTATTAGAAGCAAATTATGTGACCTAAGAGAAATTTAATCATTACATTTTCCCTCTCTTTTTAAAGTAAAAGACATTTTAGCATAGGCAGTTCTTTCCAAACCAAGTCTATTTTGAGATCTTTACCGTATTGTTTCAACCTTAATGTCTTTTAAGTATTGCTTTGATGAAGTACCTAGTATGAGTTTATTCATGGAACTTTTAGTATAATCGAGTCACTCAACAATTATTAGAAGCAAATTATGTGAACTAAGAGAAATTTAATCATTAGATTTTCCCTCTCTTTTTAAACTTTAAAAAGACATTTTAGCATAGGCAGTTCTTTCCAAACCAAGTCTGTTTTGAGATCTTTACTGTATTGTTTCAACCTTAATGTCTTTTAAGTATTGATTTGATGAAGTACCTTCTATGCGTTTATTGTATTTTATCTTTGACTAAAATTATTACATCTAAATAACACATAAAAAGATCCTTGTACTTTTAAGCTAGATAAAGTTGAGCTTGTTGGAGCTATTGCTCCTATAAACATGAAAGAAGGCTCATATAATAAAAGATTTCCTATCTTTTCACCCATTTGAACTTGACACACTCTCCTATCACAAATAAATATTTTGTCAAATAACTTGTGTAACATATTTTATTTGAATAATAAGCATTTGAGTTAGACATTGCTAAGTAGAATGCAGTTAGCATGAATTTGGTTAACCAAGACCATCGGTCAGTTAACTCATATTGTGCCAACACGTCATTGCAGCAAAAATTAATGGGCAAGATTCAATTGAGGCGCAAGGCATCGTTTGATAAATCTAATTAGGCTTATTCGGATGCAGTAATCGGAATCAGACGTCAATTCAAATGGCGTTGGACCAAAATTAATAAATGAACTTAATCAAATTATTATATTAACTAAACCATTTTTTTTAAATAGACGTTTTAAAATAAATAAATTTAAATAGACGTTTTAATAAACCGATTTTTTTCGAAAGGCGCAAACGCCAGTTTAACTGGCGTTGGTTGAGAATTTTTTTTATTTTTTATTAAACAACTTTGAAAAAGAAGAAAACTGGGTAAGTTAAGAGGGGGGAGAGTAAACGTCAGTGGAATTGGCATTTGATTATTTTTATTATTTTTATTTTTTAAAGCAAAGATGTCAGAATGAAAGAGAGTGAACACCACTTGAATTGACGCTTGAAACATTATTTTTTAAGGAGAGTTTAACGCTACTTGAATTGACGTTTGAAACATTATTATTATTATTTAAAAAAGCAAAGATGTGAGAAAGCAAATTTGAGAAAGATAGAGTTGAACGCCACTTCAAGTCTGCTTTTAAAAAAAAGTAAAAATAAAAAGGGGTTCCAACGCCAATTCAAGTAGCATGCAACTCCCTCTCTCAAATTTGCTTTTTCTCTTAGATTTGCTTTCTCACACCTTTGCTTTTTTTTAAAAATAATAATAATGTTTCAAACGCCAATTCAAGTAGCGTTAACCTCTGTTTCTCGCTTAAAAAATAATGTTTCAAACGCCAATTCAAGTGGCGTTCTCTCTCTCTCTCTCTTCATTCTGACATCTTTGCTTTAAAAAATAAAATAAAATAAAATAATCAAACGCCAATTCCACTGGCGTTTACTCTCTCTCTCCCCCTCTTAACTAACCCAGCTTTCTTCTTTTTCAAAGTTGCTTAATAAAAAAAAATTCCAAACCAACGCCAGTTAAACTGGCGTTTGCGCCTTTTAAAAAAAATCGTTTTTTTAAAAACGTCTATTTAAATTTATTTTTTTTAAAAACGTCTATTTAGAAAAAATTGGTTAAGTTAATATAATAGTTTGATTAAGTTAATTTATTAATTTTGGTCCAACGCCACTTGAATTGGCGTCTGATTCTGATTACTGCATCCGAATAAGCCTAATTAGATTTACCAAACGATGCCTTGCGCCCCAATTGAATCTTGCCCATTAATTTTTGCTGCAATGACGTGTTGGCACAATACGAGTTAACTGACTGATGATCTTGGTTAACCAGATTCATGTTAACTGCACCTGCTAAGTACATCTCAAAAGTCATTAATTGCACACCAATTATGCCATTGCTTTAATCACTATGTCAAAATATTAGGTTTGGGCTTCAAACAGTGTTCTAAAAATTCTCGCCTAAGTCCGCCTAGGCGCCCCGCCTAGGCGCTAGGCCCCCTGGCACCTCACATAGGTCTAAAGTGGCGAAAAAATCTCTCCAAAAAATTAGGCGGGGCCTAGGCAGGCTAGGCGGAGAGATTTATTTTTAATTTTAATAACTACCCAAATCAGATCTTGATATATTAATTTTTTTAATTATTTACCATATTCATAATGCAAGTTGCAGCATATCAAATCACAACAAGAAGTGAACAATATCAAGTCAAAATAGATAATTTTATTATAGTTGTAATTTTTTGAACTTGTACCAACTTCAAATTATATAAATGATACATTTTTAATATTTAGTTTAATTCAATATAATTCTTAAATTTATGTTTAGTTTCTTAAGTTTTAATATTGAATTGAATTCCTTTGAAATTTGAAATTTTATTATTTAATAGCAATCATGTTTATGAATAAAACTAATACGTTAAAGATATATTTGAACTTTCAACAATTGCATGTTTGTGTTTGAACTTTGACATTGGCAATATGGATGTGTTTAAACTTTAACCAAATGCATTTATTATCTTTATTATAGATTGTTTTGCTTTATATTATTGTTTTGTTTGGATAAATGTAAGATAAAATATTAAAATTGACTTAAAATAAAAAATCCCGCCTAGGCCTTCCGCCTCCTGCCTTTTAGAACATTGGCTTCAAAGTTAGGTCCATGCTTCAATTTTAAAGATGAACATTCAAATAATCCTACAGTAACGACTATTAATACGCAAAAAAAAAACCAACTAAAGCATAAGTTCTCAATACACTGAGATATGTATTAATTTTTCATACATGCTAAGAATACCAAACAAAACAGCATTAGAACTTACGCTGACGTTTGACTATCTTCATTTGTGTTTGGCTGATTTTTCTTCATCTGTACGATTGAGAACAAAAAAAGTAGAAGAGTCGATTAAAGTTAATGCCACAGAAATTAATTACCCATTAACATTCTGAATCACCAAAGGGCTTTTCTTATAGCATGTTAACATGTAAAACTACCATAGACGTTAATCTTATAACAGCTTTTGAAAGTGACATAATGATCTAGGAAGCTACCAATGAAATTCTGTGATCATCATATAAGAGAGATCATCAGCCAGTCCAAATGTGCATGAGAAAAGTTGGAAGGGAGAAAAAATTGTTTGGAGCACTGTTCTAAAAATTCCCACCTAGGTCCGCCTAGGCCCCCCCTTGGCACCCCGCCTAGTCGCTAGGCCCCCCATACGCCTCACCTAGGCCCAAGGCGGCAAAAAAATCCCTCTAAAAAATTAAGTGGGGCCTACATGGGATCTATGCGGAGATATTTTTTTAATTTTAATAGCTACTCAAATTAGATTTTGATATATTTATTTTTTTAATGATTTATCATATTCATAATACAGGTTGTAGCATATCTAATTACAACAAGTGAACAATATCAAGTCAAAATGAATAATTTTATTATAGTTGTAATTTTTTGAACTTGAACCAATTTCAAATTATATAAATAATGATACATTTATAATATTTAATTTAATTAAATATAATTCTTAAATTTATGTTTAGTTTCTTAAGTTTTAATATGGAATTAAATTCTTGAAATTTTAAATTTTATTATTTAATAACAATCTTGTTTATAAATTTATAAATAAAACTAATACGTTAAAAATATGTTTGAACTTTGAGCAATTGCATGTTTGCTTTTTAACTTTGACATTAATAGCAATATGGATGTGTTTGAACTTTAAGCAAATGCCTTTATTATCTTTATTATAGATTGTTTTGCTTTATATTATTGTTTTGTTTGGATAAATATAAGTTAAAATATTAAAATTGGCTTAAAATAAAAAATCCCGCCTAGGCCCCCTAGGCGCTAGGCCCCCCCTGGCCATCCGCCTCCCGCCTAGCGCCTTTTAGAACATTGGTTTAGGGTAAAGAGAAAATAGTATATCTAAGTTCAAAACAAGGTAAATTGGATGTCCTAAGATTTTTTTTTCTTCTAACGGAAACAAATTTTCTGAATTTCTATCATTACAATAACTATAGGTATGTTTTGTGCAACTCTACTAGATCTGGCACCTCAAATGCCCAATTCTCAATAGGAGATATAACCACATTCTTTGCCTTCTCTCTTTGAGAGCCAAGGACTCTCACTTGCAGAGTTGCCTTCCTTTTGGGCACGCCAATTTGTTGCTACTATGGGGCCTGAAAGGGCTTCTTCAGAAGAGATTCGAACCCAACAGGTTTACACCTTCCAGCCAAAGATAGGCTGATCTTAAAGTTGGAACCTTTACAACAATATGGGGATATATTGAACATGATAAATCCAACGTATGCGGGATAGGTAGCTAATGCAAACATCAATACAAACTTAAACAAAACGAGTTATGTACTGTAGATCATCACAACTCATGGCATACCATGGGGTTTTTGGGAGTTTTGAAATAATTACAATATTACATATATATGTCAAATGGATCAAATTTTAGATATTACACTCAAATATGTGCAAGAGCTTGACCACAGTGATAATTGTGAAGCATCCCCCCCCCCCCCAAAACAAAAAAAAACCAAATGGATCTCTCCGCCTATTGCCATATTAGATCTTAAGAGGTCCCTGGTCAATCTCTCAACCATTTGCTTAATCCCCATTAGCAGGTTTGCATCTGATATGTCTGCTCGATTTAAGGCTATTAGCATGATATACATAGTTGGGTCTCTCTTTAAAATCTTAAGCTTTTAGATGATTGATAACTTAACATGCTATCAGATCTCTGGCGTGCAAGATTTTGGGTTCAAATCTTTCCGCTGCATGTTACCCTTAATATTGACTTGATAGTGCAGATGCAATTTAGTTTGTCCCTTCTCCAAGTGCTAGTTGCACGTGAGGGGAATGTTAGCATGATATACATTGTTGAGCCTCTATCTACCAGACTACCAACTCAAGATTTTAGATGAGTTGGTTAGTTAACAAATGTCGTTGCACATGCACATTTTTAATTATTTTATGCTGCTTTATGTACAACGAAACCATATGCATATGGAAATAAATATGAAGCAGGTTGCACCAAAATAAAATAAAATAAAATATGCAGTCAACTGGAAAAATATTATTTTTGTTAGTTGTTGGGGTTAGGGTTTCATTTCCTAAGGTTAATCATCATTTCCTTTCGGTTTTATAATAATAAGATTTTTTCCCTATTGAAGAATGCTACAGGCAGCAAGCAGAATGGTGCCTACAATTGCTCAGCCTACTAGCAATTACTCCATCAGTAGGCGTATTGCAGTTGCAGCCTCTCATAAAATTCTTTTGCTATTGAAGATTGCGGGAAGGTTAAGACATTCAGTTTGATGTGGACAGGTTCCTACACATCGATTTGATGGTGCCTGTTCAGTGATCCACAAGTAGGGCTGGGAAAGTCGCTGCCTTTTATGATACCGAGAGATTTTAACGAGAAGGCTGGACATTCCTACACATTGATTTGATGGTGCCTGTTCAGTGATCCACAAGTAGGGCTGGGGAAATCACTGCCTTTTATGATGATGTAAGACGGAAATTGATTAACAAATAATTAATTGCAAGTCGTAAATCAATAAGAAAAATTAAAAGAACTAGGGATCCGTAGGAGAACTACTACCCCTAGGATTTTCCAATCGCAGTAAAGAGAAAAAATATTGATCGCAACTAATAATTAGGATAATTTCAATATCAAAGTGTAAAGAGTCTGACATGACTTACAGACATATTTATTAGAAAATAAACTCTAATAACCCCAAGTCCAGTAACAATTAGGCCTCTAAATAAATAACCCAATACTGAAAGAAACCAATAAATAAGAAGTCTTAACAAACTAAATAAATAGACAACTGATAAATAAATAGTTAAATAGCGAATCATCTACGACGACGACGTCTCAGGGATCGATTCCTATCAACCCTCCCCAGCTGTGAAAATGAAGCCTTTGGTGAAGTGAAAGTCTCATATCTCTCCAAAAGGTATGAATTAAGTCGACGGAACTCCTCAACACTAATCCATGTAAAATCATCCGGAGACCTGTTGCGCCACTTCACCAAAAACTAATAGTAACCACCCTTCCCGGTCTCCACAACTCACTCATCAAAAACATTCTCAATAACCTCTATTGTACGCTGTGTAGGAAGAATACGAGGTGCAGGTGGAATAGGTAGGTGAAGTAGTAGGAAAAGAAGTGGAAGACGGAAAAAATCATCAGAAGACCCATGATAAGGACTAAGGTCTTCCACATTGAATTGAGGACCAATACTCCATTTCTCTCGGAAGATCCAACTTGTATGCATTAGCGCTAACCTTCTTTCGAACTCCAAATGGATCCATCCTCTTAGCATACACTTTTTTCCATGTGCCAGGAGGTAATCTCTCAG
This sequence comes from Panax notoginseng, assembly GCA_016801055.1. Lineage (NCBI taxonomy): Eukaryota > Viridiplantae > Streptophyta > Magnoliopsida > Apiales > Araliaceae > Panax > Panax notoginseng. The sequence continues at coordinate 259,759,626 of CM029013.1, read as the reverse complement.
TATGGTGTCACAACATCACTCAATCATTCTCATTAAACTCTTGATACCTGCAATGGACATCTGTAGCAGACTTATAATTTTAATTGCTTAAATTTTCTTTCTTATCTCAGCATGCAAATCATGAATGTGATGCCCAAAAGACTCTACAGACTCACTAGCCCTATATGCAGTGGGAAGAGGAGCTAGATCAACAGGTTTCCTAGGCTGATAATCAGCGTAAGCCTGAAAAGGACTCACTCCAGTCGAACGATTAACTGAGCTATTATATGCAAATTCAGCCATAGGTAAAACCTTATTCCATGTAGACACATGATCACCTAAACTCCTATTAACAACCTCAGTCCGACCATCGGTCTATGGATGATAAGCAGTGAAAAACTTAAGCATGGTGTTAAGAGATTTCCAAAAATAACTCATAAATTTAACATCTCTATCAAAAACTATAGTCAATGATAACCCACGCAATCTCACATCACTAAAGAAAATCATAGCAATATGTGAGGCATTATCAGTTTTGCTGTAAGGAATAAAATGTGACATCTTAGTGAAATGGTCCACTACAACAAAAACTGAATCATAACCCCTCTGGGTCCTCGGTAACCCCATGACAAAATCCATGCTAAGATCCTCCCAAGGTGCATGAGGAACCGGAAGTGGAGCATACAAACCCGTGTTGTGCTTCCTACCCTTAGCAGTCTGACATGTGCGGCACTCAGAAACAACACGAGCTATATCTCTCTTGAGGCTAAGCCAAAAGAACCTATCATCAGCAATGACAATGGTCTTATCTTAACCAAAGTGTCCAGCTAATCCTCCCACGTGTAACTCCCACAATAAATACTCACGCATCGATGTACTAGGAATACAAAAGCGGGTACCCTTAAAAAGATACACATCATGGATACAAAAATCACTAGAGGGTGGGAAACTAAGATTCTGTAGGGTAGCATAAATGTCACTAAAGTCTCCACAAGTAGGGTACTCCTGGATAATGCGTTCAAATCCCACAACCTTCACTCTTAAAGAGTTGACAAAGATGGTCACCCTACTCAACGCATCAGCAACCACATTCTTTGTCCCTTTGCAATGCTTAAGGAAAAAAAAATACTCTTGGATAAACTCTACCCACCTAGCGTGTTGATGACTTGGTTTCTTTTGGGAGCTAAGATACTAAAGTGTTTGATGATCAGAATAAAAAACAAACTCTATATGCAACAAATAATGTCGCCAATACCTAAGTGCTTGGAATATAGCATAAAATTCTCTATCATAGGTATAGTACTTTTGTTGAGCCTCATTCAATTTCTCACTAAAGAACGCTATCGGATGACCCTCTTGACTAAGCACTCCCCTATCCTTACGCCTGAAGCGTTGCATGCTACCTCAAACACTTTACTAAAGTCTGGTAGCAAGAGAACAGGTGCCTGTGTCAACCTATTCTTGATTTCCACAAAGGCTTTGTAGCCAATTTAGACCAAACAAACTCTTTTTCAAGCTATCAGTGATGGGACCATAATGGTATTAAATTCTCTAGTGAACCTTGTATAAAACATAGCTAGCCCATGGAAGCTTCAAGCTTCGTGAATATTAGAAGGTTCAGGCCACTCATTAATAGCCTTTATGTAATACCCGGTAAAAAAATAAAAATAAATATAAATATAAATATTGAATAAGAACAATTATTTTGTTTTAAATTATATTAATTGTACTTTGTTCTTATTTGGGTCAACCCATATTTAATTTATGTGGGCTTATGAGTATTAATAAGGGATACAAATTAAGTTGATAAAATTGGGCCTTAAAACAAATTTGGCTTAATTTATATGTGTGGGTAAAATTAAAATTTTATTCAAATTAGGAGAGTTCATTAGTTATATAAATAAATACATAGTTAAACCTAATTTACTTTAGCATTATTTCTAATACGTGATTGGGAGAAAGAAAGGAGGCGGAAGCAGAGAGAAGGAAAAGGAGAAAGTGAATTGTAAGTTACTGATATATTTGGGTCTTTTACAATTTTAAGTGTATGATACCTATGAATGAATTTTTTTTTTGATTTAATCTTGAAACTTCGTAAATCGTACTGTATGCTTTATATTATCAATGATTGATTTGTAAAAGAATTGCCGAATATATATATATATATATATATATATATATATATATATATATATATAAGTTATCAGATTACCTTGGTAGAATGAATAAAGGCATTAGGCTATATATATATATATATATATATATATATATATATATATATATATATACGCGGAACCTGCAGGAAAAAAAAATTAAAAAAAAAATTTGTTATCATGATACAATGGAAGACACTGTTATGTAATAATATGTATATGAGGTTTATGTATATATATATATATCAAGGGATTTCATATTATTTATATATATTAATATATAAACCATGTTGGATTGCCTGCAGAGATGAAGGCGACTTTTCGTTATATATATATATATATATATATATATATATATATATATTTTAATTAATATTTGCCTATGAAGTTTACAAGCAGAATTACCGAATTGAATTGAAAATTATGAATATTAATTTAAACTCGTTAATCTTGTTGATAAAATTGTAAAATTTACTTGATAATAAATTTAACATTTTTATGTTGTTAATGGATAAATTTAGAATTAGTAATTTAATTTATAGATATTAATTAATTTTTGTTAATTTGTGTAATTAGTTCGAGCGAAGGAATTTAAAGAGTTATTTTTTGGAATATAAATTTTGGAGTATTAGTAATTGATAAAAGGCGATGATTAAAGGCATATTAAATAGATTATGAATTATTTTCGAATTATTAGTTTGGATTATTTTTAATTTGAGGTGAATATGTTTAGGCTGCGAATAACGTTCGTATTTGATATCGTTGGCATTTGAGGGTAATTAAGATTTTGTGGAGTGTGCTATAAATGGTTTAGAAGTATCAGGTACGAATTTCGTACTCTTTCAGCGACATTCTTGTTAAATTTGATTTGTTCGTTTTGTCCCTTATTTCGAAATTTTGTTATTATTTCACATAATTGTTTCTTGTGAAATTCATATATTTGTTTCATTTTGGAGTTGACACCTTGGACTCGTATTTGTACTCTTTGAATTAGGATATCATGTTTAGTATTTATTTTTGATAATTGTAGAGCAGTACGTGTTGCTACCTTCTTTTGAGACTTTGTGACTAGAATTTGATTTGGTTCAACATGTACATATAGAACCCTTTTGTTGGTATTTTGTCGCATGTGTTGTGACATGATATTTTTGTTAGAATATACCGTAGGGTATACCTGAGTCATAACCACCTGTGGGGGTACCACAGGCATGTCGTCTTGGCACGAGAGACATGACACTTTCTGTGGCGGTGTGATTAGTTCACGGCGTCTCCGTTTTGGGCTCCGGAGGAAGTGGGTCATTTGGTGTTTTGTTGTGAGAGGCGTATAGGTTAACCCTAGTTTTCTGTTCTGCGGATTGGTGATGTTGTGCCAAACACACTATCCGATTTACATACATTTGGATTCGCGGTCCAATGTGTGATTTGCCTGTATGGCATTATTTTGACTTGCCTGTGTGGCATTGTTTTGATTTGCCTATGTGGCATTATTTTGACTTGCCTGTGTGGCAATGTATATTTCTGAGCTCATTCGGTATGAAATGCATATTTTGATTCAGCCTATTATTTCATTGTACAAGTTTTGGTTGTTTCTGTTCAGTTCAATTCATTGAGTTAGTTATTTCAGTTCATTAGTTCTTTACTCTTTTATTAGTTTCGTTAATTCTGTTGATTCCGATATATTCCATTCAAATCTTGGGAGATTATATTTTCGTTAGTATTTATACTTGAGGCTTTGTTCAGTATTTTGTCACAGTTGTTTTCATATATCAGTTGTATATCTTTTGTATATCTGTATCCGTACTGGGCAATTGGCTCATGCTGTGTTTTTCTTCCGACAGGTTTGCAGGGGTGATTAAGGGCTAGTGTGATGAGCTAGAGTGTTACCTTGACCATCTAGGTTGATTAAATTTTTGGTTTTGATTATTTTGATTCTAGTTGGAGAATTATATTTAGTACTTCGTTGATGGATATCATTATTAATATTTTGAAGTTATTAGTGTTCTGTTTACTAATTTGAGGTTGTTGTGCTTTGCACGTGACCTCCCTTTCCTTTTCGGGAAGGGGGTGTTACACTTTACTTTCTCGAGGTCGGTAGAAACCCCCTCTTGGCGATCACAAACCCGAGAAAAATGATCAACTCTTGAACAAAAGAACACTTCTTCAAATTAACATAGAGTTTCTCACATAGAAGAATGCTAGATTATGTCGCAAGTTAAGTGTTCCTCTCGGGTTTTACTATAAATGAGGATGTCATCAAATAGACCACTACAAACTTGCCTATAAAAGGATGTAGCTCCTGATTCAAAACTCTCATAAATGTATTGGGTGCATTGATAAAGCCAAAAGGTAAGACTAACCACACATAAAGTCTGTCCCCTGTCTTAAAGGAAGTCTTCCACTCAACTCCCTCTCGGATGCGGATTTGGTAGTATCCACTCCGCAAGTCTATTTTTGGTGAAAACATGAGCCCCAGTCATCATATCTAGCATGTCATCAAGCCTAGGTATGGAAAACCTATACTTGACAGTGATCTTATTTATGATCCCTAAACTCCCATTAGCCTTGGGATGAATAAGGCTAAACAACTCAACAACTCACCTACCTATCGTCTCATCTCAATCTGCTACGTGGGATGCATCTTATAATGTGGCAGGTTTGGTAAAGAAGACCCCAGAATAGGGTCAACGACATGCTAGATGTCCCTAAGAGGTGGTAATTTATCGGGTAACTTACTAGGCATAACATCGACAAACTCATGTAGAATATGTCTAACGTCATTAGGAATCTCTCTAGTACTCTCTTTAGGAACATCTCTCACCTCTCTAGTTACCACCGCATACACAACTTTCTCCTCCAACACACTCTGCTCAAACTCCTTTCTATTAAGAATATGTAGTAATTTGGTTTGTTAAGAAGGTAAGCTAGTCTCCTTTGGTTGACTCTTGGACGACACTCGGCGTCTCACAGGTGCTAATGATATTTTCTGCCCCTTGTGTGTAAACATGTGTTGGTCCTCCCACAATGAGTCACGTCACGGTTATATAACCAAGGTCGCCCTAGTAGATTATGTACAACATCTATAGGAAGTACATCACACCAAATACTCTCCTCATAGCCCTGAAGGTGGATCGGCACTAGACATCTCTTTGACACAGGAATGGATGTCTTGTTGACCCAGGAGACACTAAAAGGTTGGAGATGTGGTTCTGTCTTTAGCTTCATCCGTGGTAAGGCGGACTTAGCAACCACCTTTAAGCAACTACCCCCATTGATGATCAACTTAGAAGAGACACAACCTACTTTGTTGTAAGTCTGAAATATGATGATTCTCCTCCAATCATCCTCTTTCATATGACTTGTGAATACACACCTCATGACACCTACCTCATTACCTATCTCCTCTATGTGCTTATCAACCCCCTCATCCTGCGAGTCATACTAACCCTCGACTTCAGCTCCGACAATATCCCCCTCCTCTTTTGAAGTTTCCCCTACTATTGTTACCCGTTGGCAATTGCAATTGGAGCACTCAAAAGACTTGTGCCCTAACCCCTGACACGTAAAACACCTCTCTTGGGTAGTAGACTGAGAGTTGGGTATACCTACACCCTTCCCTTTGTCATGAAATGACCCGACTATGGAGTTACTAGCCCTAGAGGACGCCTGAGAAGTGGGGAAAGGTCTACCCTGCGAAAAATTTCGGCTACTGGGCTGGCTTGAGTAAGAAAAGACTCTCTTAGCAATACCATGTAACCTATAATCATTATCTACATCTGACAGGAAAAGGTCATCTAGGGTAGTGATGCCACTGGTCACAGGATGTGATTGAAGTTCAAGTCGTAACTCACTCCTGAACTTCATAATGGTCAATCTATCACTCTCACTGATCCTACATCTTTGAGTCAACTCCCTAAATCTGTAGATGTAATTAGCAACAAACATTATTACCTTGACGAAAGTTGTCATTCTGCTCCATTAATGTCATATGGGTAAATAATATTGCTTTAGGCGAGCTTTCATCTCCCCCAAATGCCTGATAGATGGCTCCCCTAGATGCTCCTAAGTCTCTCTCAACCCTTGACTAGAATAAACCGGTCAATTTCACCAATTTCATTTTGGCGAATAACACCTTATCCTCAGGCATCTCATACCGGTCAAAATACTTCTCTGTATTAGACAATCAATCATGGAATGTATTGGGATCAAATCTACTGTCAAACTCAGGTGCATCTACCTTGATTTTCCTATAGTCATCATTATAAGGATCATGACTAGGATGTTCATTGTGCTAAACATGTGGGGTTTCAACATGCCCATTCCCATTATTCCCCTGAGGTTCCACTGCAGGTTGTCTTTGTTCAATGTGTGTGATCCTATCATTTATTTGACCCAATTGTGCAACTATGAACTATGGTCACTATTTAGTCCTGAATTTCTTCTAAAACAGCTTGGGTCGTGTAGTCATGATGCAAATGCAAGTGCAAAACATAGACAATATAGAAATTTAATTGAAAGAAAATTAAATTTACAAGCCTAAGCTTATGCAATTGCAATCGCAATCTCAAAAGCTAGTAATAATAGTCGAATAATATAAAACTAAATGGAAAAATATGCAATTTAAAATAATAAATCCAAAACAAGCTTTCAAAATTTTAGTACAAATGAATGAAGCGAATTCAAGTGATTAAATATTTAAAATCTTAATAATCAAATTTGAAATTTTTAAATTTTTTTTACCTAACTAATCAGAAAGCATTAGACTGGGTTGAAAAGTGCTAAGGTTAAAAATTTAAGGCTCTTTATGCAAGAAATAGGGGTGAAAATGTAAACTAATAAACTGTAGGGCAATATTTAAATGGAGAGTGGAAGTTTGGGATACTAAAAGGTAATTTGCAAGGCTTTTTAATTTAAATTAGGAAAGTTAGGGTTACCTCCCTATTTCCAAAACAACACAGCAACAGTTTTTTTTAATGAACTGTGAAGCGCGATGAACAGTAACTTTGGCGATGGACAGTACTCCAATAAACAATAACTCTGGCGATAAACAATAACTTTCTTTTTTTTTGAAAACCCAACATAACCCAAAAATTAAGAAATTGATGGAGAAACCAAGCTTTGATGCCAATATGATGTAGGACGAAAATTGATGAACAAATAATTAATTGGAAATGGTAAATCAATAAGAAAAATTAAAAGAACTAGGGTGATCCAATCGCAGGAGAACCACTACCCCCTAGGGTTTCCCAACCGAAGTATGAAGAAAAAATATTAATCGCAACAAATAATTATGATAATTTCAACATCAAAGTGTAAAGAGTCTGACATGACTTACAAGCATATTTATAAGAAAATAATCTCTAATAACCCAAAGCCCAATAACAATTGGGTTTCTAAATAAATAACACAATATTGAAATAAACCAATAAATAAGAAGTCAAACAAACTAAATAAATAGACAACTGATAAATAAACAACAAAATAGCGAATCATCCACGACGGCGACGTCTCATGAATCGATCCCTATCATATGATGCCGAGAGATTTTAATGAGGAGGCTGGACATTCAGTTTGATGAGGACAGGTTCCTACACATTGATTTGATTGTGCCTGTCCAGTGCTCCGCCAAAAAGGCTGGGGAAGTCGCTGCCTATTATGATGCCAACAGATTTGGACTTTGGTTGCAACTTTGGTCAAGTTGTATTTGTATTCACAAATATAAAGCTAAGGGAAGAGTATATATACTGTGAGTTTTCCAGAAGAAGTTTTAAGTACCTGAAGATTAGGCTACTTTTTAATTGTTTTTCCATTATTTGATCTCCTCATGCAATTTGTAAATGACCAAAACTTACGAGATGCAACTTGAAAGGGGAAAGAAAAGATATATACTTCAAAAAAGGCTAACTATTTAAAAAAGAGTCGGCTGATTCACTGATTTGTAAAAATGAAACCACTAGACATTTCTAGAATTCTTTCCTTTGAAATAAAAAGGAAACCACATAAACATCGATCTACTGCTTAATACCCCCAAGATAAAAAATAAAGAAAAAAGAAGAAATTAAAAACTCTAAATACCTTCAAAACACAAAGTTGAGCAACATTATCACGCAGATCAAACTTCTTGAACTCAATGTTCTCGATATGTAAAATGGTAAATCTGTATTCAAATTAATATTCTCAAATCAGTTACTGACTATTGATACAAGTTAAATTGTGGTGTTCGTGCTTAAACAAAATCACACCAACAAACTACAGAATGACATACATCAATGTTTCAAGGTCCAACAACATGTTTAAAATTTAAATTTCTGAACACCCCATCCTTGGGCCCTTCAAAAGGGTTGGCAACACAAATAATAAAGAGTGGCCACTGAAGTGAATCAATGATCTAAATATGAGGATTAAAGTATGCGACGCTTAAAAAGCTATTGAAAAAGTATAAGGTTGCAGTATTTTAAAAAATTAAATCAAATGAAAGCAGTATAAAACACTGCCAGAAGAGAATTTTAAAACCTTACAGCTCAGTTTTCCAAAATATGGCACACCCATCACATGCTTCACCTGTACGAGCCTTGAATTAAAGGAAAATTGAAATTAAATTCAAAACATCAATTGAGACAAATTAATAAACTAAGGGATGCATAAAGATGTTTGGCATACCTGATAAACACCACTAAAGCCATCCTTTTGGAGAATATTAACTAAATCATCAAAACGGTCAACCTCCTGCAACCATGGAACTAGGTTATTGAGCATGCAACTGAATAATGATCTTAGTACATGGGACTCCATACGAACTTTATTGACTATGAGAATACTGATTCACAAAATGTGTTTGAACATGACAAACAAAAACTTGTCACCTAATATTAAACCAAATCACATGAATTGGGAGAATGCTAAATTAAATTGATTAGGAAAAAAGAAATCCAGATCACGTCACAACAGCAGTCGCCAAACTTCAGAATATACATCAAAGACATGCATAGAATTTAAGATTACAATGTGAATCCTGTTATGACTATCCCTTGTTCATTTCTATTTTTTATTATGTCTCTAACTTTTATATTTTATGCTTCTCCTTCCCTTCATTGTAAAGGTAACTAATAAAAAAAAAAGGTTTAACAAGTACAATGATGTTTACCTCTTCAAAATGCAAACTAAACCCCATCTTTTGTTTTGATTCCCTTAAATTTGAACAAGTTAAAAGCAACTAAAAATTTAAGAACATAAAACTTGCCTGAAAACACAAAATGCTTGGATTGTATCGAGTGATCTCCTTACATATAAGTTTTTTCCTGCAGTCCCAATCCAAACAATTTTGGGGTACTTTATAGTACAGGTCTGGGTGCTTTGACGCATTTTCAACACCTAGAATGTTGTATGATACAAAAACAACCTTATCTGTGGAATTAAAAAACAGTTGAGAGAGAGATAAGAGACAACAAACCCAGAAAATCAAGATTGAAAATCATGATGTCTGAAGAACCAACTAAATGTTAATTACGTTGACACCCATGTCCTATGATCTGTTTTTAGCGCAATTTGTTGAACTACTTACCTGGTAGGTTTCCTCCGAATATTTTTGACACTTTTAAGTTTAAGATGAAATTAAAATTATTAGAAAGAAGAGGAAGAACAAAATGATGGAGAGAATTAAATTATTAGAAAGGAGAGGAAGACCAAAAGTGTTAAGAAAAGGTTCTTAGTTTTCTCATGAAACTTCTCAAGTATTTTCACAGGAAACTAGTTCCTTTATCTTCAATGTCAGAGGAAATAAAGCAATCATATTTTCGACAATCAATCACAACTAAGCATCTCAAATTCTCAATAGCAATTTTATAAAAGCTTGCAGACAGTTACTACAGATCTCGCTATCAAACGGATTATTTGACCCTTGTCATATCAGCCTTTATACATTATCAAGATAAAACAACTTCCATGGCATAAAAATTGAGACAATGCAATCATTACAGTTTTTCTAATTTTACAAGGACTGAGCCTATGCAATCAATGCAATTTTTGAATGTTTACTGAATCATCCATTATATTATTTCTTTCTTTTCCTATACTTATTGTACAATCAACTCATCCAAACAAGCCCCAAAAATGAAAATATTGTATTTTTATAAACATTTATGTGCAATTCAACTAGATCATGAATTCAAATTACCATATATAAACAACTACATTAGCTTTTTTAATTAATTACAAATATAAAAAAAATTGCATAACTCATTTACACACATATCTATAAGTTAGCATCCAATATATAAATCATAAAGAGTAATGAGAATAAATTTCACGGACCTTTGCAATTCGAAAAATCTCGAGAAGAAAAAACCCACTTGCGAGGAGTCTCTGTCCCGGCCGAACTTTTCAAATGTTCCCACTTACGATGGGAATGGGTATGTGAACTGAAATTGAAGCGGTATGAGTTTGGGGGAGTATGATGATGAGTTTGTCTGTTGGGTAATTGGATTGGGGTTTCAGTTTCTAAGGCAAATCTTCGCTTTTTTCTGGTATGCTGGTGATCATGCTTAGGGCTGTGATGGGTGGTGGCCAAAGAGTACTCCGTCGGTTGGGTTTCGCCGTCGCCGTCGTATGTCATGCTGCCGGAACAGAGATTTATTTTCGGCGAATTTGGTGGAGCTATCTGTGTCTGCATAATAGTATTAGGGCTGACTTATAAGTTCAAATTTAAATTAATTTATAAGTAATATTAAGGAGGAACTTGTAAATTAAAATATTTGGCACTTTTTTACTTTTAAATCAGAAATTAAGTTAACATAAAATGTGAAGGTGTTTAAATAACTTATAAGTTCAAATAGTATGTAAATAATATTAAAATAAAGGCAAAATAGGTCAAACTTATTTATTTTAAAATAACTTATAAGTTATTTTTAAAAAGATACATATAAGTCAAAAAATAAATTACTCTTGAATATTTTAATAAAAAATAATTTATAAATTAGTTTAACCAACTTATAAGTTGCGGAACAGCCTCTTAACCCTATAGTACCAGAAAAACTTATATGAATTATATATATATTTATAGAAAATATTTTTTAAATATTGAGCACATATTTTTGCATAATTGTATTTACCTCCTAAATAATAGCTTTCATATTTATGAAATATTTTTAAAACTAAAATTAGTCAAGTTTTCCTTTTCACATTAGAATTTTTTAGATTATATGAAAAATACTATATATTTTATGGAGTAGAGCTTTCAAACAATTTGAAAAATACTTAGTATTAAGAGTATGGACATTTTTTTTGTCATAAATTTGAGCTGAGAAATATTTTCTAATAAACATATTTTAATTACTGTTTAGGTAACACAAACATAACTTTATAAATAGTTTCAATAATTATTAAAAGATGTTTAGTTAAAGTCATGACATCAACAAATGTTCATGTAAATACAAATAACTTGACATATTCCCCTCTCCATTAACTTCCTCATCTTTAATTAGGAATTTTTCCGGGATTGTAATTTTGTAAATGTGTACACTTTAAAAGGAAACAAAATGTTCGAAAAAAGAATGAGAAAAATCAGTTGTGGGAGCCTAGTTTTTCAATGTGATTCGAGTTTTAAGTTCTCGCATAGAAATATGTAGGAAAAATTTGTCCGAATAGAAGGAATTAAGTTATTAATAATAGTATTTTAAGTCGTGGCTTTTTATATGAGTTTTGGTGGGCTAAGATAACTTAAAAAGAAACTATCAGGCAAGTGGTTTAAGTCTTTGTTCGGATACTATTGAGCTGGCGATTCAGATCTTTGTTCGGATGGATTTGATTCGATTCGATTCGATTCGGACTCGCGATTTGACCTGAAATTTGTCCCGAACTCTGAATTTGATCCGGTTTGTTTCAAACTCGGGATTTGACTCGAGCTGTTACAATAATCATATTGATTTGAGTTTTCCTTGTCTGAAACTTTTTAGCTGGTTAATATTTTAAAAGTTATTACCTATGAGGAACAATATGATGTTATTGTGCACACTAATTATTGGCTAACTATTTTGTGAAGCCCGTGCGTTGCTTGCACAGACTAATTATTGGCCAACTATTCTGCAAAAATTACATGTTTAGAACCTAACTTGACCCAAAAACTTAAACTTTTAGGTTTTGAACTCATTTATGTATATTAATGTTTTACTCTTTTATTAGTAATCCAATATGGGAGTCCAATTCACTTGATATCTTAACAAGTATTTCATCACCTCCTGCTTGAACTTCTTGAACTTCACTTGTAGTAGACATCAGGAGCAGTTTAGTGAGGAAATATGTATGAAAGATTGTAGCAGTAGTTTCAAGTGTTGCATCAGTTCGAAGTGATGCAGATTATTTAGCGCGCGCAGAAAAAAAGTGATGCAGTTAAGGGGGAGTAAATAAACCGAATCGGACTGAGTATTGAGTTGTTCAAATTTAGTTCACAAAATTTATTGAGTATAAAATAAGGTTTGATTGAAGCTCGTTTAGCTACCGAGTCGAGCACGATCTCGAATCGAGTATGAGCAATTTGAACTTTTCAAACGAATATGATCCGAGTATCGATAGAAAATTATAATTTGAGAAGGTTCAAATTAATTATCAAACTTTAAAATTTGTTCATATTTGACTCATTTATATTTCGAGTCGAGCTTAAATCGAACTTTTAGTCGAACGAATACGAATCGAGTTCGAATTGTTTACTCATTTTACAGTCTTAGATGCAACAATGGTAGAGTGAAAGTTGTTTTTGATTTTTCTAAGTTTGGTTTGTTCACATCCAACCTGATTTTGTAGTTTATTCGAAAATATAAGGAAACAATATGATTATGTTGTTATCGATAGGAGTGAACATTCTGTTATTATTCGAACTGAACAAGAAATTCTATTATAACCAAAAATCGAAATTACACTGTTTTGGGTAGCCGAACAATTAACCGAAATCTATGATAACCAAATAACCGAATTTAGAAGACTTAGCATTTAACAATTAACAACAGAAGTGTTAACGCCAAGATCTTCTCCCACGTCCCAATCACGTAAGACGCTCTGATCCTGCACAGTTCAACAAGTCAACACCAAAAGCTTGACGGCCTGACCGTCGGGGGATAGCTCCGGCGTGAGAGTCAGTACAGGCGATCACAAGGTTAACAATGGAGAAAAAATATTCACTAGTATCTGAGTGTGTGTGGAATGATAATGTTGTGTAGTGTGTTGTTACCTCTTTTTTCTTTTGTGATCCTTACCCCATACGTTCCCTAGACCCGGTTTACTGTGCCACTCACTATCTCCTGACACCTTCTCTCATCCTCGGTCATCTCAGCCGAAAGCATGTAGCTTATTTTCCTACCTGCTATCACTGTTACCTCCCGCCGGCAATCGGAGTCCCATCCTCATTAATGACATGCAGAGAAGTGGCAGACATAACAGTCAACTACTACTTTTGTGATGATTACCGGTCAAAGATAAGTTAAGTAACACCTTACGTAATGGGCCGATCCAATGACTAAGCCCAATAGTGTAATCAAGTAGCGGGGCCCAATTCATTTGACCCAACATGACCAAAGTGACATAGCCCAAAGGTCAAGCCCATTCGGCCTGGCCCAGTATGAAAAGTATTATGGCCCAACATTGCCCTCCAGTCTTTTATTAAACAGGACGTTTAATGGAAGACTGTAAATAGTGTGAGTCCATAGTGAAAAGGGATCCAACAAGCGCCGACCCACCTTGGATAACCCATTAAAACTAAAATCGGACGTTACCCATTCCTCTCCCACATCATTACCTCCAATTAATGCGCTGCCCTCGGTTCTCGTGCAAAATTTGAAAAGACCACTCGCTATAAAAGCTGATGCCCATTCTCCTTGGATGGTTCCCTGCTATTTCGAATTCACAATAGCTTATTGTCTTCTCCTTCTCAAATTTCTTCATTTTCTCTGCAAATTCTCAACAATGACATCTCAAAACCCTGATACGAGCTCTCCACTTCGTGTAGCCCCCATCTCCACCGTAACCCCCCATTCAAACCCTGACAAAGAGGTTCCGAGCTCAAACTCCCAAATCGGTGCTCCGAGTAAGGAAGCTCCGCCTCTGGAATCACTTCCCAATCCCTCCGAATTTTTCAAGAATGAGGAAGATTTTCCTCACGCCAACATCCCCTCCACTGTTACTGAGGCTGAGCTCTGCAACATTCGGGCTCGCTATCAAATACCAGATACCCACAGGGTGAGGATAGCAGCCTCCCACGAAAGGATGTACCAGCGTCCCGACGGTTGGATCGCCGTCCCGGTAACGTTTCTGGAGAAGGGGGTGAGGTTTCTCCTTCACGCCTTCCTGATCACCCTCCTAGGATTTGTTGGAGTGGGGTTTGCCTAATTGGTGCCGAACTCGTATATCCATATACTGGCTTACATAGCCTTCTGCTACGAGATAGGACTTCCTCCTGCTGTGGATTCCTTCTTTACCCTCTTCTCGGTAGGAAAATCTCGGGAAAAAGGCTTCAAGGTGCTAAGTAAGATAGCCCCTAAGCCCAATGCCAGAATCGAGAAGCGGTCTCTAATGGACACTCATTCGAGCAACCGAGGATGGCATAATAAATGGTTCTTCGTCAACGGGCCCGAAATCTCCTCTGTCCCGGACTGGACCACTTCTGATCGCGTCTCTGCAGACTTCGGAGATATATCCGAGGAACGTATAAGAGAAATGACGCGCATCATAGAGAAGATACCTCTGAAGGAGTGGAGCTTCGGCCTCCTGAGCAAACAAACATGGTTGTATGACCACAAATTGTCTCTCATCAAGCCGACTTCGATCGATCGGAAGGATCTGGATAGGTACCTCTCTGGTAAGCCTTCATCACCTTCCGCCGAAGTCCCCCCAGAAGAACATTCGGCCTCCGAAGATCAAATCATCGAGGATCAATCGGCATGCTTCGTCGCTGAAGAGGAACCTAGCCAACCTCGAAGAAAGAAAATGGTTGTTCAGAAAGTCCGGTCAAATCCTCAAGGATCTCAATCAGCTTCTGCAGCGAGTTTGATTGACATGCCTGCGAACGAGCGAATGCAAGCTCTTCGGATTAAAAAGAGGAAGACCAAGGTGACTCCTCTGTCCGCCGATGAGCTTCGGGTTCCTCCTCCTACAGTCGATCCGCTTATCATTATTCCTGTGGAGATTCACGTTTCCGAAGACGAGCTCGAAAACCCAATCGAGTCTCCACTTCTGTCTCGTAAAAGGAAACAACCTTCCGAGGATCAACCACCACCGCCCCCCGAACCATCAATGCCCTCTTCGACAAGATCTTCTCCTTCCGCCTTCAGGCAAGAAGCCGCATCCTCTCCCACCATATGGCCGGAGTTTAATGCCAACTTCCCTTTCCAGCTGTTCGAATCCTTTGTCCGGGAGACTGATGACCATCGGTTCGGGAACAGCTCAATCAGGGATTTGATCGAAGAAGGCATGAGTTACCAGGCTAAGGTGAGTTTGTTCTATTTGAAATATTTAGGAATCATCTGCTTCTTCTGCTAATTCACTTTAAATGTCTGTAGGCAAATGCTGTCTTTGGGAGACTTCTTCCCCGATACAAAGAGTCCGAAGCCGAAGAAGATGCAGTCAGCCGAGAGAAGGCTACTCTGGCATCGGCTCTAGAGAGAGAGAAGGGCCCACGGTACCACTCTCTTTAATAATGAATGCCTCCAGAAGGATGTAAATAATTTAAAAGAAAAACTGGAGACAGCCGAGGCCACCCACCAACTGACCGTTACTACGAACATAGACCTGGTTCGTCGAAACAAGGTCCTTGTTGGGAAGAACGAGACGATGGTGAAGACCAATAAGAGTCTGGCGGTACAAGTACATGATCTTGAAGCCAGGGATTTGAGACATCTGAAGGAGCGTGCAAAACTCGAAGAGGAGCTCCGTGAACTTCGGGCTTTGAGAGATTTGGGTATTCCTCTAACCGGAGATCTTCGGAGAGAAGTTCAACAAGAATACCGGAAATTAGCCGAGTTGAACGAGGAGATCGTCCAAATGTTCTTGGATGGATACGACGAATGCCGAAGCAAAGACAAGGCAAGACTTGTCTCTGCCAAGGTTGACCCGACCATTCTGGACTCTTCGGAAGACGAAGCTGATCCCTGAAGATGATTATCTTTTCCCTTAGCTATAGGATTCTTGTAAAGCTTCTATCGTTTTGTAAACAGCATTATGTAAATAAAATATCAACATTATTCCTTATGCCTTCGGTGTATTTACTGTTTATCAACACTTCAATATCGATCCAATTTTTTTTAAAAAATGTACAATCTCCTTCGCGGACTTAACTTAAACTGTTAATTAACAACTAAGCAAGTCGTATAACAGATAAGATGAAGTTAAAGAATGTGGCATTCCGAACTCAACACTTAGAAAAATTTAGGCAATAATAACAAAGTAAAGGAATACTTATTCGTTACCAAAGTGTGAGGTAGATGCCGTGAGGGGCCTGACGAAGTCTGAATGACGACACTTGCCTACCACGAAGGGCCTGACAAGGTCTAAAGGTCGACAATTGCCTACCACGCAGGGCCTGATAATGTCTTAAGGATGACGCTTGCCTACCACGAAGGGCCTGACAAGGTCTTAAGGAACACCTGCCGATGAGGCTACCATCGAATAGTCAGCGAGTCCGCCCGAACCTCCTTACACTAATGACGTTTGCCTACCACGCAGGGCCTGACGAAGTCATAAGGACCACCTACCGATGAGGCTACCATCGAATGGTCAGCGAGTCCGCCCGAACCTCCTTACACCGATGACGTTCGCCTACCACGCAGGGCCTGACGAAGTCATAAGGACCACCTGCCGATGAGGCTACCATCGAATGGTCAGCGAGTCCGCCCGAACCTCCTTACACCGATGACAATAACAGCAGTGAAGACACGACTTGTTTGAGAAAAAGGAAATTTTTATTGATGACGACTTGAAAATATTTACAGACTTCCGGTGTACTGACATTGTAGCTACTGAAAATACTTTCGAAGCCTGCCTGCATGCCAAGTATTCTTGATCTCTGATCCGTTCAAGGCTTTCAACCGATAAGTCCCCGGCTTCGGTACTTCTATGACTTCATACGACCCTTCCCAATTTGGCATCAGCTTTCCTAAATTCTGGGGTGTAGATGCTTCGGCTTCTCTGAGAACGAAATCTCCTACTTCGAACCTGCGAAGCTTTACCCCTTTGTTATAATGCTTAGCTACTCTTCGCTGATAGGCTGCAAGTTTGACCAAGGCTGTTTCTCTGACTTCTTCAAGTAAATCAAGATTGGCTTTCAGCCCTTCATCATTGTATATTTCTCTGAACTGACTAACTCGAAGACTTGGAGATCCAATTTCAACTGGGACTAAGGCATCGGTACCGTAGGCCAGTCTGAAAGGTGAATCCCCTGTTGTGGTCCTCGGAGTAGTCCGACAGGCCCATAACACGCTGAACAGCTCTTCTGGCCATCTTCCTTTAGCTTCGTCCAATCTGCGCTTGATTCCGTTCAGCAGCGTTCTGTTGGTCACTTCGACTTGTCCGTTAGACTGAGGATGAGCTACCGAAGTCTTTCTGTGCTGGACCCCCAGTTCTTTCAAAAATGCTTCGAATTTCGATCCCACAAATTGACGTCCATTGTCCGAAATTACCACCTTAGGAATTCCGAACCGAAATACTACCGACTCCTTGATGAACTTTAAGCATTCCTGTTCTGTTATTAACCTGAGTGGTTTCGCTTCTACCCACTTGGTCATGTAGTCGATGGCAACTATAACAAAGCTGACCTGACCTTTTACTTTCGGTAGTGGACCTAGTATATCAACCCCCCAGACAGCAAAGGGTATGGGAGATAAGATCGAGTATAACTCTTCTGGTGGCTGATGTGGGATCGGACTGTTGAGCTGACACTTCTCGCACTTCTTGACGTATTCAGTCGCTTCCTTGAAGATGGTAGGCCAGTAGTATCCCTGCCGAAGTACTTTGTAGGCTAATGACTTAGCAGCCATATGGTCGCCACAGATGCCCTCGTGAACCTCTCGAAGAGCATATTCAGCTTCGGACGGAGTCAAGCACTTTAACAGTGGGGACGAAAAAGCCCTTCGAAACAGATCCCCATCTATCAGAACGAAATTAGCACTCTTGTACTTGATTTTCTTGGCCAGCATCTGATCCGAAGGTAAAACGCCATCTGCCAGATACTCCAGATATGGGGTTAACCAGCAGTTGGTTCGGTCAACGCACATTACCGATTCATGATGAACATTAGGATGTTGCAAAATTTTCAAGTAAACCGACCCATCAAAAACGTTAACATCCGTAGTGGCTAATTTGGAGAGTGCATCGACAATGGAATTGTCGTTACGTTCGACCCCCTGAAATTCGTAAAACTGGAAATACTGAAGCCGTTCTTTCATTTCTGCCAAATACTTGATCATTCTGTGACCTCGAGCTTCGTATTCCCCGGAGACTTGTTTAACGACTAACTGAGAGTCGCTGAAGATAATTATTCTTTGCACTTCGAGACTCTTAGCTAGTCGCAAACCTGCCAACACTGCCTCGTACTCTGCTTCGTTGTTTGTCGCTTTAAACTGGAATCTGATGGCCTGCTGCACCTTGAATCCCTCCGGGCTGGTCAGAATAATCCCTGCTCCACTGACGTCCGCGGTAGAAGACCCATCTGCATACAGTGTCCACGAACTCTGCTCCTGCTGAAGAACCGCAACTACGCTGTTAGATCCTCCAGCTTTTGCTACAGCTTCATCAGCTTCAGAAAACGAATACTCGACCACAAAATCAGCCAAGGCCTGCCCCTTGATGGCAGTTCGGGGATGATATTCAACGAAGAACTGAGACAACTCCATCGTCCATGCAGCTAATCTCCCCGATACCTCAGGTTTGCCCATAATTTTCTTCAAAGGCTGATCTGTGTAGACTATTACCAACCTACCCTGGAAGTACTGCCTAAGCTTCCGACTAGTAGTTATTAAAACAAAAGCAAACTTTTCAATATTTGGGTACCTTGTTTCAGCATCCCGAAGGACATTGCTTACATAATAAACCGGGTGCTGCTTACCCCCAACTTTGCGCACCAAAACTGCTCCTACTGCCAACGAACTAGCTGCTAAGTACAAATACAACGGCTCAGTAGGAGCGGGCTTCACCAACAAAGGCGCCGAAGATAAGTAGGACTTGATGCCCTGAAAGGCGTCTTCGCATTCCGAAGTCCATTGGAACGTCTTGGCATTCTTCGGCCCTTTCAACGTGTCAAAAAATGACAAACACCTTTCTGCCGACTTGGACATAAACCTCCTCAACGCTGCAATCCTTCCAGTCAGACGCTGAACATCTTTAAATGACTGAGGAGTCTTCATGTTCAGGATCGCTTGAATCTTTTCTGGATTGGCTTCAATTCCCCTCTGACTGACCAGATAACCCAGAAATTTACCAGCTCCTAATCCGAAGGTGCACTTGGTAGGATTCAGTCTCAGTTTGTGATGACGGACTGTCTGAAAGCATTCCTCCAGGTCATCCAGATGTTTGTGCACTAACATGCTCTTAACAATCATGTCATCAACATAGACTTCCATATTCTTTCCCAACTGACGCCTGAAGACATAGTTCATCATCCTCTGATAAGTGGCCCCGGCATTGATGAGGCCGAAGGTCATTTTCTTGTAGGCATATACCGAATGATGCGTAATGAACGCCGTCTTCGGTATATCCTCTTTGCACATGGAGATTTGATGATAGCCAGAGAATGCATCCATGAAGCTTAACAAGGCGTACCCCGAAGTTGCATCGATGAGCTGGTCAATGTGGGGTAATGGATAGAAATCCTTCGGACAAGCTTTATTCAGATCTGTATAGTCGATGCAGACCCGCCATTTCCCGTTCTGCTTCTGGACCAGCACCACATTTGCCATCCACTGTGGATAATCGATCTCGAAGATGAAGTCAGCAGCTAGCAGCTTCGCAATTTTTTCATCGATGATTCTCTGGCGCTCAGGCGCAAAGATCCTCCTCTTTTGCCGAACTGGCTTCTTCGACGGATCCACTTCTAACCGATGCTCCGCAATATCCCTACTCACTTCTGGCATATCTTGAGGCTCCCAGGCGAAGATGTCAACATAACACTGCAGGAGTTCAATGAGGTTCATCCTGAGAGGTTCTGGCAGGCCCGAACCTATTTTCACCGTTTTGTCCGCTTTGCCCGGGACGAGCTCTACTTCTTCTGTTTCTTCGGCTGGCATGACCAGCGGTTCTGAGCTGCTTTCTGTGAAGGGTTCGATCTCTATTGCCATGGTCTGTTTTTGCTTCGACACCCCTACTCCCGAAGTGATCACGGCATTTCTATAACATCTTATGGCCAGATCTAAATCCCCTTTCACTTCCCCAATCCCATGAGCCGTAGGAAATTTGATTTTGAAATGAGAGATTGAGGTTACAACTTGTAAAGCAGTTAAAGTGGGTCTCCCTAAAATAGCATTATAAGCAGAATCTACATTCACAACGTAAAATTTGCAAATAATTTCTACCTGCTGGGGGGCCGTTCCGAAGATAATCGGCAGTTCAATGGTTCCAGCCACTTTGACCGGATCGTTGCTGAAACCATATAGAGGGGCCTCCTGTCCAATCTCCATCTTCTGCCCATCAAGATGCATCCTCTGATAAGCATGAGCATATAAGATATCCACAGAAGACCCGTTGTCGATCATCATGCGCTTCATGTCCACCGAACCCACTTGTGCCGTCACGACCAATGATCCCTCATGTGGTTCGATGGTTTCCGAAGGGTAATCCTCATCGGTAAAGGAAATTACAGTACCCGGGAAGGGTCTGTCGGTCTTCGGGAGGGTACCCGCCACTGACATGACCGAATCCAGATAGCTTCGGCGTTTCTTTCCAACAAGCTTGCCCGAAGTACCCCCAGTGATGACATCTATGACTTGTCTTGCTGGCGGTCCGGGGGCGGGGAACACTTGCTGAACTGGTGGGGCTACCTGAACAGGTCCTCTACTTTACTGTTGATTCGTCCTGGCAGCTACATAATGAACTAAAGCCCCGTCTTGCACCTTTCTCTCAATAAAATCTTTCAGACTAGCACAGTCGTTCGTATCGTGACCCGAGGCTTGATGATAGTCACAATACTTACGAGAATTCCCTTTCTCGGGCTTAAAGTTATCTCGAGGTGGCTCGAAAATAGGTTGATTCTTGATCTGCTCCAAGATAACAGCCCTGTCGGCGTTGAGTGCAGTATACGTCCTGTTCACCCTCTGAGCGGGAGCGGACGAGCGTTCTCCACCTTGTCTCCAATTATTGTTGTATTTCTTTGATCGGCCGTCATGACGACCTTTGTTTTCGTCATTCTTACTCTGGTCTTCCTCCGTTCTGTCTCGATCTGTCTCCTTAAGCCGATCCGAAGAGGGACGCTTGAGGCTATTCATGGCCTCCTCTACCACAATATAGCTTTCTGCTTTATCGAAGGCTTCGGCGAGACTCTTCGGGTGGTGAAACATTAGTTTTTTCACCAACTTCTCTGATTTGACCAGATCTAACCCATTCTGAAACAGTCCCACGGCCTGTAGATCGTTCAGGTCTGTCACTTGGCCGACTGCTTCACGGAATCGTTTTACATATTGGCCCAAAGACTCATTCGAGTACTGCCGAACCTGAGCCAGCGAGCCAGTGGGTTTCCCTCTTCTTCTGTTGCTCCCGAAGCGGGCGTGGAACTTATTGCACATATCTGCCCAAGATGAAATAGAATCCGAAGGCAAAGACCCCATCCATTGTCTGGCATCCTTTCGGAGTGTGGTGATAAAAGTATGACACTTAGCAGCATCGCTAAAGTCGTAATAATCCATCAGTCGGTCGAACGCCTGACTATGGTCATAGGGATCTCCCGATCCGTCATAACTTTCAATATGAGGCAACTTCTTGGTGGGGTCAGCCTTTTCTTTCAGAATCTCCGCGGAAAAAGGGGATGCTGTAAGACCCCAACTTTTATAAATAAAGATGAATTTTCTATAAATATCATTTTTGAATATTATGGAGTTAATTTGATATAATGTTATAGTTGTGGGTAATATTTATAAATTTTGCAAAGTAAGCAAGTTGTTATAAAATATTCGTTTGGTCGGAGAATATTCTTTTTGTCGGGGAATATTCGTACGACGGCACAATCATTGGTGGACCCCACAACGGAATTATTGTCGGATGGAGAAAACGACAGAATTATCTTTCTATAAAAATAACGGCGGAAATTTTACCATTGTTACTGTTGAACTACTCGGTAGTAAAAGTACAGTAATACGTGTGGTTGCATAGTAGCACACGGTATTGATTATTAATGCTTATGTGAGAAGTCACTCAGTTTGATTCTATTATTGTCAGTTAATAATATGAATTATTTAGCGATAATGACGTTTTGTTTTATTCGTATTATTAACGTAATAAAACAGAAACATCTTTTTATATAAAACAAAATACTTTATTAAAGTTATTCTATAAATAGAATATATTTTATTTTATTTAAAAGATTTTTCTTTAAATATGGACCGTCAGATTAAAGTAATCAATCTGGACCGTTCATGGATTAGTTACTATGCATTCTATTTTTCTATAAATAGCAGCTCATTCCTTCATTATTTCTTACGAATTCACTGAACTCTAGAGAGAGAAACTATAGAGAGAAACTATAGAGAGAGAGAAAAAGAGTATTCTGCTACTTAACTACTTCCTTACTTCAGCTCTTCTTTAAAACGGTAAGGGGTGTTATTCTTTCTTATTCATGAAGAGAACTGTTATTCCATTTCTTATTATTCTGTTGGAATAACCTGTATATGCGGTCTACCCTATACTTGGTGACATTCTTCTATTATTCTGTTGGAACATCCTGTCTGTGTGTTTTACACCGGACCTGGTTCCGTTTTTATTATTATTCTGTTGGAACATCCTGTCTGTGTGTTTTACACCGGACCTGGTTCCGTCTTTATTATTATTCTGTTGGAATATCCTGTCTGTGTGTTTTACACCGGACCTGGTTCCATTATTTATTATACTGTTCTTTATTATTCTGTCGGAATATCCTGTCTGTGCGTTTACGCCGGACCTGGTTCCATTATTTATTATTCTGTCGGAATATCCTGTCTGTGCGTTTATGCCGGACCTGGTTCCATTATTTATTATTCTGTTGGAATAACCTGTTTGTGCGGTCTATCGCATGCATGGTGATTTTTTTTGTTATTCCATTCTTTATTGTACTCAGTTGGTTAAGTTTTGACTTCTATACTCCATGAAATTTGTGAAATATCCTTGATAATTGCGTTTCATCCAGTATCTTTTCATGAAAATATTCTCCTGATCATTCTTGAATTTTACTCCACAAAGCAGTATCATGTTGACAATTTGGACGTTGTTAATTCTTGGATAAATTAATTCTTGAACTTGTTTTATTGAATTCTTATATCATTGTCATCATCCTCATGTTTATAAAATGTTGAAAGTCATCTGTGGCCTGTAGTGCATAGATGGACTTGGTATGATTATGACCAGGGATTATTCGGTATAATCATGACCGTAATGTTACAAATGATGTGGTAAAAGTCCTCATTGGCCCGTAGTGCATTGATGGACAGTTGTTGGCATGATCATGACCATTAATGAATATACGAATATCCTTGGCCGTAGTGCAGGGGTGATTCGATGATGTGGATTATTTTATTAAGCTGAGTCTCAGCGATCAAAGTGTTGGAAAATCTTTTAAATCATAAAAGATAGTAGAGTTTATTTTCTACTTGACTCTTTTAATGGATTGCTTGTTCCGCTACAGTTAAACTTGATGTCTATTATATTTTATCAGTTTAACATTGTTGAAGGCTAATGATAATTTATTCTGCATTATCTTAGTCATAATATTTCTTACTGGGCTAGTTGAGCTCACCCTTTCTTTCACTGTTCTCTTCAGGAAATGAGAACGTAGCTGGGACAAGTCGGGGTACGGAGTGATGGTCCGAATGATAGTATTAGTTAGTAGTCCTCACTATTCTATGTAATGGTGTGTTAATAAATGTAATGAGGACTCTTTTTGAGTATGAATACTCTCTAGAAGATAATATTTGTATTCAAACTCACAGTTTATGTTTTGTCGTATTGTACACGACAGTTGTATTATTAAGTTGTATTTGTATTCTGTACTATGTATCTGACGACCCAAGATGGGTGATGTATACCTAATTTTGGGGGCGTCACAGTTGGTATCAGAGCTTAGGGATATGATCCCTGGCTAAGATGTGAGAATAGAACTAGGAGGGGAGAGACGGGGAATTCCTTCGCTAGTATGACATACCTAAGTTTATTTGCATGGTATTTAATTGGTCGGTCATAATATAAGGATAATATATGACATATCAATTAATTTTTATTTTGTGGCAGTATCTGAAAATGGCATCTGAGAATGTTGAGAATAGCAATGGAGCACAGACGACTGTTGATTCACCACATATCAATAATCAGGATAATGTGCATCAGGAAGGTGACAATCCTCATGCAAACAACAACACTGACCAAATGATGAATGATCAAATGTTCAGAGGCTTTATGCAATTCATGCAACAACAGGTGAAAGCGGCTCCTGTCCACAACGTAGGTGGAAATACTGGAAACTCTCAGGCGGTCACCGCTAAACAGTTTAAGGAGCTGGGACCACCGGAGTTTAAGGGAGAACCCAAACCACTTGTAGCTGAAACATGGATAAAGCAGATCACCAAGATATTTGATGTCTTGGGTTGCTCCGAGGAGCAAAAGGTTCCCTTTGCCGCCTTTATGTTGCGAGGAGAGGCAGATTACTGGTGGGAATCGATAAAGCGTACTCAACCTGCCGCACTGAAGATGTCTTGGGAGAAGTTTCAAGAGCTGTTTAACGACAAATACTTTCCCGAGAGTATTCGTCACATGAAGGAGGTGGAGTTCATCAAATTGGAGCAGAATAATATGACCGTGTCGCAGTACGAGGCAAAATTTGCGGAGTTATCCCGGTTTGCGTCCCACCTGGTGGATAATGAAGAAAGAATGACGCGGATGTTTTTAAGAGGTTTGAAGCCGGAGATACGTCAACATCTTGTTTCTCATAAACTGTGTTTGTATTCAGATGTTGTAAATAGGGCTCAGTTGGTGGAGCGCGATAACGAGATAACGCAACCAAAAGAGAGCAGCCGGCAAAATGATAATACCAGTGAGAGCAGTCATCGAAGCGGTGACAACAAGCGTGGAGGGAATCAACAGGCCAGAAATGGTAACCACTTCGGTGGTAATCAGGGCCAAAACAATAAGAATGGACATTTCAAGAAGAGGAGATTCAACAATGATGGAAAGACGTCAGCACCAGCACCTGTCGTTAAGGAAGGAGAACGACCACCTATCATATGTTTCAAATGCGGAGGGGAGGGGCACATCAGTCCAAACTGCGCGATGCCGTCCAAAGCATGTTATAATTGTGGAAGAGAAGGTCATTTAGCCCGATTTTGTCGTTTACCGAAGACAAATTCAGCTAGGATGGAGGCACCAAAGGCCGTCCCAGAAAAGTCAAAACCGGTTGTGCAAGGGAGAGCGTTTGTTGTGACCTCCCAGAACGCAAGGAACCCGAATGAGGTCATCACGGGTAAGCTTATCATAAACTCTAACGAAGTCTATACTTTATTTGATACCGGTTCAACCCATTCTTTTATTTCTCCTACTTGCGCTCATCGATTAAATTTGATTCCGGAGAAATTAGACTTTGACTTAGCAGTTGAAACTCCATTGGGAGAAACCTTCATTACATCCACGGTTTATAAGTCTTGTTTGGTTCAAGTTGGTACCCACACATTACCTGTCGATCTTATTTCATTAAAAATACTTGCATTTGACGTGATTCTAGGGATTGATTGGTTAACTACTCATCATGCAAAAATTGATTGTTTTCGTAAGGTTGTTAGCTTTCATATTCCTAATCGACCTATTATGCGAATTCAAGCAACCAAACCATTAAAATCAATCGCTGTCATCTCAAGCCATAAAGCTATTCGTTTATTGAAAAACGGATGTCAAGCTTTCTTAGCTCATGTCACAGATCTAAACAAAAATACGTCAGTTTTGAATGATATTTCTATTGTTAATAAATTCCCTGACGTATTCCCTGAAGAACTTCCTGGCCTACCCCCAGAGCGTGAAATTGAATTTTGTATCGACCTTGAACCCGGTACAAAACCCATTTCCAAAGCCCCATATCGAATGGCTCCTATTGAACTTCAGGAGTTAAAGACCCAACTGCAGGAATTGTTAGACATTGGTTTTATTCGTCCTAGTACTTCTCCTTGGGGTGCTCCTGTTCTGTTCGTGAAGAAGAAAGATGGAAGTATGCGACTTTGTATTGATTATCGGGAGTTGAATCATGTCACCATCAAAAACAGGTACCCATTGCCACGTATTGATGACCTGTTTGACCAGTTGCAAGGAGCACAATTCTTTTCAAAGATCGATCTTCGTTCTGGATATCATCAGCTGAAGGTTAGAACTGAGGATATTCCAAAGACGGCTTTTAGAACTCGGTACGGGCATTATGAATTCCTAGTCATGTCCTTTGGATTGACTAATGCTCCTGCTGCCTTCATGGATATGATGAACCGGGTATTCAAGGAATATTTGGATCACTTTGTGGTCGTCTTTATTGATGACATCCTTATTTATTCCAAAAGCCGTGAAGATCATGAGCAACACTTGAGGCTGGTACTCCAAAAGCTTCGTGAATACAAGCTTTATGCCAAGTTGAAGAAATGCGAGTTCTGGCTGGAGGAGGTAGCATTCCTTGGGCACGTAGTATCAAGTCGTGGAATATCGGTTGACCCGGCAAAGATTGAAGCTATTCAAAGCTGGGAGCAACCTAAATCAGTGACCGAGGTACGTAGCTTTCTTGGTTTAGCTGGTTATTATCGGAGATTCGTGGAAGGATTTTCTCGAATCGCTACTCCATTAACTCAGCTGACTCGGAAAGATACAAAGTTTGGTTGGAGCGAAGAATGTGAGCAGAGTTTTCAAGAACTCAAGAGGAGACTCATTTCAGCACCTGTTCTAACAATACCATCTGGCTCGGAGGGATTTGTCATCTACAGTGATGCTTCGAGCAAAGGGTTGGGATGTGTTCTCATGCAACATGGAAAAGTCATAGCCTATGCATCAAGACAACTCAAGGAATATGAGAGGAATTATCCTACTCATGATCTAGAGTTGGCAGCTGTTGTCTTTGCACTTAAAATTTGGAGGCATTACTTGTATGGGGAGAAAGTGGAGATCTTTACGGATCATAAAAGCCTCAAATATTTCTTCACTCAAAAGGAACTCAACATGCGACAACGACGTTGGCTTGAACTGTTGAAAGATTATGATCATACCATTCAATACCATCCTGGAAAAGCGAACGTGGTAGCTGACGCATTGAGTAGAAGATCATATGCGGGTACAAGTGCAATATTAACAACGCAAAGACCCATTTTGTGTGACTTGCAAAGGATGGAGATAGAGTTGAAGACTCCAGGGACCCATGTGATGATGGCGAATATACGAGTAGAACCGACTTTAATCGATAAAGTTAAAGCTGCTCAAGCTACAGACCTGGAGCTGATGCGTATGAGGAAGAAAGTGCAAGAAGGTGTTATGCCGGAAGCAAGAATCGATGAAGAAGGAATACTTCGAGTCAACTCCAGACTTTGTGTTCCTAACAACCCTGATTTAAAGTATGAAATCATGATGGAGGCGCACAACACACCGTTTGCAATCCATCCTGGAAGTACCAAAATGTATCATGATCTTCGTCATACATTTTGGTGGAGCAATATGAAGAGAGAGATAGCGTTGTTTATCTCAAGGTGTCTAACTTGTCAACGAGTCAAAGCGGAGCATCAAGTACCAAAAGGTCCATTGCAACCACTTGAAATTCCAGAATGGAAGTGGGAGCACATTACCATGGATTTCGTTACCGGTCTTCCTAGGGTTTCTCAAGGTATTGATGCGATTTGGGTCATTGTTGATAGATTGACCAAGTCTGCTCATTTCTTACCGATACGAGAAACTTATACACTTGAACGTCTTGCTCGTATGTACATAAACGAGATTGTAAGACTGCATGGTATGCCAGTATCCATAGTTTCTGATCGAGACCCAAGATTCACTTCACGATTTTGGGTTAGTTTACAAAAAGCTATGGGCACGGAGTTACGATTTAGTTCAGCATATCATCCTCAGACGGACGGACAATCAGAGAGGACTATTCAAACTCTTGAAGATCTATTAAGACTCTGTGTCTTTGACTTCAAGGGAAGTTGGGACAAGTTCTTACCATTGGTGGAGTTTTCCTACAACAACAGTTATCAAGCAAGTATTGGCATGGCTCCATTCGAAGCATTGTATGGAAGAAAATGTCGTTCTCCAGTATGCTGGGATGAGGTGGGCGAAGCAACGTTGTTGGGACCGGAGTTGGTACGTATGACTACAGAAAAGATTCAAACGATCCGACAACGTATAAAAACCTCACAAGATCGACAAAAGAGTTATGCTGATCTTCATCGAAAGGACGTGGAATTTGATGTAGGAGATCATGTGTTCTTACGTGTTGCTCCATGGAAAGGAGTTACGAGATTTGAAAAGAGAGGAAAGCTAAATCCTCGATTCATCGGTCCATTTTTAATCCTCGATCGAGTAGGAACTGTGGCTTATAGACTCGCTTTACCGCCAAGTATGTCTCGTGTTCATAACGTTTTTCACATATCCATGTTACGCAAATATGTGGAAGACCCGAACCACATTATTGAGTTAGAACCGGACGAAATAGCGGAGGATTTGACGTATGAAGAAGTTCCTGTTCAAATCTTGGATAAGAAGGAACATATTCTACGCTCCAAGGTTATACCTCAAGTCAAAGTTTTGTGGAGAAACCACGATGTTGAGGAAATGACTTGGGAGTTAGAATCAGAAATGAAATCAAGGTATCCTTACCTCTTCGACATACCAGGTACGTACCCTAATTTCGAGGGCGAAATTTCATAAGAAGGGGAGGTTGTAAGACCCCAACTTTTATAAATAAAGATGAATTTTCTATAAATATCATTTTTGAATATTATGGAGTTAATTTGATATAATGTTATAGTTGTGGGTAATATTTATAAATTTTGCAAAGTAAGCAAGTTGTTATAAAATATTCGTTTGGTCGGAGAATATTCTTTTTGTCGGGGAATATTCGTACGACGGCACAATCATTGGTGGACCCCACAACGGAATTATTGTCGGATTGAGAAAACGACAGAATTATCTTTCTATAAAAATAACGGCGGAAATTTTACCATTGTTACTGTTGAACTACTCGGTAGTAAAAGTACAGTAATACGTGTGGTTGCATAGTAGCACACGGTATTGATTATTAATGCTTATGTGAGAAGTCACTCAGTTTGATTCAATTATTGTCAGTTAATAATATGAATTATTTAGCGATAATGACGTTTTGTTTTATTCGTATTATTAACGTAATAAAACAGAAACATCTTTTTATATAAAACAAAATACTTTATTAAAGTTATTCTATAAATAGAATATATTTTATTTTATTTAAAAGATTTTTCTTTAAATATGGACCGTCAGATTAAAGTAATCAATCTGGACCGTTCATGGATTAGTTACTATGCATTCTATTTTTCTATAAATAGCAGCTCATTCCTTCATTATTTCTTACGAATTCACTGAACTCTAGAGAGAGAAACTATAGAGAGAAACTATAGAGAGAGAGAAAAAGAGTATTCTGCTACTTAACTACTTCCTTACTTCAGCTCTTCTTTAAAACGGTAAGGGGTGTTATTCTTTCTTATTCATGAAGAGAACTGTTATTCCATTTCTTATTATTCTGTTGGAATAACCTGTATATGCGGTCTACCCTATACTTGGTGACATTCTTCTATTATTCTGTTGGAACATCCTGTCTGTGTGTTTTACACCGGACCTGGTTCCGTTTTTATTATTATTCTGTTGGAACATCCTGTCTGTGTGTTTTACACCGGACCTGGTTCCGTCTTTATTATTATTCTGTTGGAATATCCTGTCTGTGTGTTTTACACCGGACCTGGTTCCATTATTTATTATACTGTTCTTTATTATTCTGTCGGAATATCCTGTCTGTGCGTTTACGCCGGACCTGGTTCCATTATTTATTATTCTGTCGGAATATCCTGTCTGTGCGTTTACGCCGGACCTGGTTCCATTATTTATTATTCTGTTGGAATAACCTGTCTGTGCGGTCTATCGCATGCATGGTGATTTTTTTGTTATTCCATTCTTTATTGTACTCAGTTGGTTAAGTTTTGACTTCTATACTCCATGAAATTTGTGAAATATCCTTGATAATTGCGTTTCATCCAGTATCTATTCATGAAAATATTCTCCTGATCATTCTTGAATTTTACTCCACAAAGTAGTATCATGTTGACAATTTGGACGTTGTTAATTCTTGGATAAATTAATTCTTGAACTTGTTTTATTGAATTCTTATATCATTGTCATCATCCTCATGTTTATATAATGTTGAAAGTCATCTGTGGCCTGTAGTGCATAGATGGACTTGGTATGATTATGACCAGGGATTATTCGGTATAATCATGACCGTAATGTTACAAATGATGTGGTAAAAGTCCTCATTGGCCCGTAGTGCATTGATGGACAGTTGTTGGCATGATCATGACCATTAATGAATATACGAATATCCTTGGCCGTAGTGCAGGGGTGATTCGATGATGTGGATTATTTTATTAAGCTGAGTCTCAGCGATCAAAGTGTTGGAAAATCTTTTAAATCATAAAAGATAGTAGAGTTTATTTTCTACTTGACTCTTTTAATGGATTGCTTGTTCCGCTACAGTTAAACTTGATGTCTATTATATTTTATCAGTTTAACATTGTTGAAGGCTAATGATAATTTATTCTGCATTATCTTAGTCATAATATTTCTTACTGGGCTAGTTGAGCTCACCCTTTCTTTCACTGTTCTCTTCAGGAAATGAGAACGTAGCTGGGACAAGTCGGGGTACGGAGTGATGGTCCGAATGATAGTATTAGTTAGTAGTCCTCACTATTCTATGTAATGGTGTGTTAATAAATGTAATGAGGACTCTTTTTGAGTATGAATACTCTCTAGAAGATAATATTTGTATTCAAACTCACAGTTTATGTTTTGTCGTATTGTACCCGACAGTTGTATTATTAAGTTGTATTTGTATTCTGTACTATGTATCTGACGACCCAAGATGGGTGATGTATACCTAATTTTGGGGGCGTCACAGATGCCTTCTTTCCCGAAGTATCTTTTACTTTCTGTACTTCGGCGAGCTGCCTCCGAAGCTCCTTCACCTCTTTTACTAAATACTCCACGCCCTCTGGTTAGGACGACGCTTCTTTCTCTAGTGACTCCTCCCTTTTCTGAGTGGACCGGTTTCTTACGATAGAACCCCCAACTTTCGAGGGGCTTTTATGACGATGATGGTCCACAGAGCGGGATGCCCTCAGTGGACTTTCGGGTGTGCAACCCCTAGATCTGCTTCGTCTCGGAACCCGGCTGCCGTGGCGGGAATGCGCGACAACGAGCGCCTTTTTAGCATTCTCCAGACTACGATCCCTGGATCGACCTCTCCGTTCGCTTTGACCCTGCTCCCTAGAATCGACAGGGTGATGTGCCCTCTTCGATCTTTGAGGAGTATGGCTTCTGGACTTTCTCCTTTCTCGAAGTTGACCCCGAGACTCACGCCCAGAATGGACAGGTTCTTTCCCACTCCGATGCCCACGTTCTTTAGATTGGACATAACTGGACGCTTCGTCCCTTAACTCTGCCATTCGAGACATCTGCTTAGCTATATCCTGTCGTTGCTTCAGCAATGCCTCCATGGCCCTATCAGCTTCGTCTGCCATCTTAGCCAAGCGGGCAGTCTTTTCGTCTTGGTCGTCCCGGTATCGAGTTCTAGGCGAGGTGCCTTCTACTCGTTTCCGGCCATGACCGGACTCTTTCTCTGGCGGTAAACACTAGCCTTCTTTTGGCTTTGCTCCCAGCCCTCAGACGAGAATCTCCATGCGATCGTTTGGACGCCGTGCTGGCATGAACACTTAGTGCAGGTCCCAAACGGTCCTTCACAGATACTCGCGGTATCGATTCACTGGCAGCCATCGGCTGCCCCACAGGTGTAGGTGTCCTACTCTTCCCCATGAACACCGACGTAAAACGAACAAGGTTTGTGATTGAAAAATACTCAGGACACTAGAACTCAGCCCTCCTTCTAGCGCCAATGTTAACGCCAAGATCTTCTCCCACGTCCCAATCACGTAAGACGCTCTGATCCTGCACAGTTCAACAAGTCAACACAAAAAGCTTGACGGCCTGACCGTCGGGGGATAGCTCCGGCGTGAGAGTCAGTACAGGCGATCACAAGGTTAACAATGGAGGAAAAATATTCACTAGTGTCTGAGTGTGTGTGGAATGATAATGTTGTGTAGTGTGTTGTTACCTCTTTTTTCTTTTGTGATCCTTGCCCCATACGTTCCCTAGACCCGGTTTACTGTGCCACCCACTATCGTCCGTCGAGGAGCGGAACCTCCTTTCCGTCGCCTACAAGAACGTCATCGATCGGCTCGCGCTCCGAGCCGCTTGGCGAATTGTATCGTCAATTGAGTAGAAAGAGGAGGGTCGGAAGAACGAAGAGCACGTGGCGCTCGTGAAGGAGTACAGATCGAAGGTGGAGTCGGAGCTGACTAGCGTATGCGCCGGAGTTCTGAAGCTGATTGATTAGCATCTTGTACCTTCGGCTTCGCATCTTGAGACTTCAGACTTGAGACTTGTCACTTGAGAGATCTGAGACTCTGAGAGTTCGAGACTTGAGAGATCTGAGAGTTCGAGAATTTAGTAAAGTAGTAATGACTAATGGGATGACGGCTAAGTGCTGAGTCAAGAGTCATATTATTATTTTAACTCAAGTGGTGCAACTTTGCAAGACTTTTTTCGGTTATTCGGTTAAACCGAATAACTTAAAAATGAAACCCGTACAAACTAATCGAAAACCGTAAAAAATTTGGAATATAACTGAAATAATAAAAATAACTGAATTTTTAGAAAATTTCGATTAA
Organism: Panax notoginseng; assembly: GCA_016801055.1. Classification (NCBI taxonomy): domain Eukaryota; kingdom Viridiplantae; phylum Streptophyta; class Magnoliopsida; order Apiales; family Araliaceae; genus Panax; species Panax notoginseng. The sequence goes on along the minus strand of CM029013.1, from coordinate 259,726,313 downwards.
ATTATTTTAATTCGGTTCGATAATTCGATTATACTCATTTTTTGCTAAATCCTAATTATCGATCCTCTTGAATTGAAACTTGGGCATCCATATCAACCCCCTTGTATATATCCTTAGAGCGCGACTGGGCATCTGAGCATCTCCACGCTTTCATTTATTCCAAAGCAACCATCAACTAGTTGAGATTGTAACATATTTGATTCCTCTTCAAATCTAATTCCTTGAAAAAAAAATTATTATATAAAACTATAAATAGGATTAAAAAAAAGTATGATACTAATATCTATGAGTACTATACTTGTTTTTCTTTTTATTAGAAATTAAATTCTCATTTTATAACATAGGGAGTAACAACTAAGACCTTTAGAGATACATACTTAATTAGTAATAAATAAATAAATAATTTAAGTTTAATAATCGTAAAGTCTACAATTAAATTAATTTATACCAATTTTGAGTTTGATCTCAAATTGCTTCAAGAAGTTAATATTGATCTTATATTTTAGAATGTAGAGTTTTTTTTTACAATCAATTTTTTTATATAGTACGAAAGTTTGTAGTCAAATTATAATTGTGATGCACGTGCATACATCTGATAGCTATAATAAATTAAGAATGACCATGTAACAAATATAGTCTAATATATATAAATAAATGGAAGGTTGAGATTAGGCTTAATAGTTATAAGTTGAATGACTAGAATAGATTGTACCAAGATTCTATAAGTCTAATTTGTACCGGAAATGAATCATTTGAATATATAAAATCAATTTTAATATCTCTAAATTCTTTTTTTTTTCTCTCTCTCTCTCTCTAATTTTTCTTGAGTCTAGCAAGATTACAAAAATTGGTACAGGTCTATCTTAATTTATTTTATTTTATGTATATAATTTCGCATAATTTAATTTTGTCTCAAATTTATTGACATATAAATTATTTTCCTATTTTTTCTCCTTCCAAACAACCACCTAAATTTCTAGTATTCGGTGTTTAACCTTCCTTGTCTGGTAAAAAAATTTTAATTATGTGGACAGAAAGACCTTTTAAGTAGAATTATTATTCTGTTTATTTTTGTCTACTGATATTGATATTACTTGTAAAAATATATTGTCACACTCAGTCTGTTGATAGGTAATTTATAAGGTGTTCAAACAAACTTATTAAGTCATTTCTCACTATTCTCTAGTTTGTCAATGACTTGTTTTTTACTTATAAGTTGATTTTTAAGTAAAAAAAATAAGTATTTATAACTTATTTTAAAATGACTAATAACTTATTTTAAAATAAATTAGTTTGACCAAATATAATGTCTATTTTGTTCTTCTTCTATTTTGTCCCTCTTTTTATTAATATCATTTTTAGTAATCTTAACATTTTATTTTAACTTATAAGTCATTATGAGTTGAACACATTCATAACTTGATTTAACTTAATTTCAACTTATAAGTCAAAATGATGCCGGACGCTTTTATTTATAAATCATAACTTAAAATAACTTATAAGTTAACTTATATTTTAACTTTAAAGGGCTGTTTGTTTAGGACTGAATGATTGAATCGATCAGCCATTAAATACGTTTGTATAACATGAGATAAAGAATATCACGGTGTCCAATTGGCAAATTTCTGGCAAGTGGCATCATATTCTGTTAATTCAACTGTCTTGTCCTCAGTACTTAACATTTCTGTTTATGTTGATGCTTGTCCTTGCAGGAAAGCATCTCTCTCTCTCACACACAATCGTATGTATATCTCGTAACAAGATCATTATTATTTTAATATTTTTCAAAAGGTTTAAATATTTAAGTTTTTTCTTTTTTACAATTTAAATCGTAATATTTTAAATTTAAATCTATACGTGAATTAAGGTTGGGATATAAATAACGGCTATATATACTTTTTATATTTATGTGTTAATTATTTAGTGTTGCGTGTGTGATCCAATCATAACACTTTTTTTATATTCTAGAATTATAAAATGACACGAAATTCCTAACATGCCATCTTATATTTTGAGGGGATTGAATACAAATTACATTTTGTAAATACAAGGAATATCTTCTAAAAAATAAATTTTTTTTCAAAAAACAGTCTTAAAAATACCTTTCTAATTTTTGAACCAAGTGAGTAGTAAGTAACACTAAGGTTATAAAATGGGTAAACAATTTGAGCTCGATTTGTACTCGCTCGATTAAAAGTTAAATTCGAGTTCGATTCGAAATATAAATGATACAAATATGAACAAATTTTAAAGTTCGATAAATTACTCAAACATTCTCAAATTGCAATTTTCTATTGATACTCGGATTATATTCGTTCGAAAAGTTCAAATTATTCGGGTTCGATTCGAGATCGTGTTCGACTTAGTAGCTAAACGAGTCTCAATCAAACTTTTTTTATACTTGATAAATTTTGTGAATTAAATCTGAGCAACTCAGTACTCGACTTGACTTGATTTATTTACCCCCTTAATTAAGTAACACCAATCCTTTTACTTTACTTTTTTTTTGTCCCAAACCAATTAAACCAATTATATGTTCGTATGTTTGATCTTTGCATATTATTCACCAAAAAAAGGATATTTACATAATAACCACAAAGGATATTTATATAGAGAATAAATTATACAAAGATGACCTATAAAATTAGTGTTTTACATCATCCAATAATAACATGCCACGTAAAAAATTTAGGGGGAAATCAAGCTATTTGAAATGAATTAACAAATTGTGTAATTAATTATTATTTACGATGGTAAACTGTTTAATTAATAATAATTCATTTTAAATTCATTAACAAATTTTATAATTATTATTTACCATGATAAAATTATTTATTTAATAATAATGAATTATAAATCTCTTAATTTCTTCCTAAAATTCTTGACATGTTATTAAATAGTACTATAAAACACTAATTTTACAAACCGTCCTTATATAATTTATTCATATTACATAAACATTTGACAAATCCACAAGGCATGTGGATACATGGGATTTTGATTTCAGGCCATTTAAAATGTACAATATTTATAGAAACAATTAAGTACTTGTTACGTTTGATCTGACTTTTTGTGATATAAAAATTATATAACTATTTTTTTATATTAAATATAACTTATTTTTATTTACGATCTAAATAAAATATTCATTTTAAAATATTATGAAAATCAGCATCCCTAGTAGGTTCCAAGTAGAATTAAATGCTGAGTTTGAGGCCATTTTTAATTTAATCACTCACGTCCACTAATCCATCAAGTGGAGTAAATTTGTTTAAGACAATCTCAAGCACCCACAACATCATTACACATCGATATATCAAAACACACACACGCTCTCTTTCTCTCTATCACGGAAATTTAGGGAGTGAAAGAGACCGGGAGAATATGGAGAGAAATATATGGAAACCAACTAATGGGAGCATAAAAAATGGATCCGGTTAGCATGAAATTATTTTTTTAATAAGTTATCAATAGAATATTGACACATATACAACCTTGCTTGCGTGTCAGTATTCTATTGGTCAATTTACCAACTTATCCCCAACATAAATTTCATACTAATCACTTCCATAAAAAATATATGGTTTTAAAATTTGGATCGGACCGTCAATTCAATTGGTTAAAATTGAAACTGATCGGCACTTCATCCCGATTTGAACTAATAAATTATTTCATATCTATATATCATTCTCTATATGATTTTTATTAGTTATAAAATAACTATTAATTAGTACATCTGGGTGTTTATTTATGTCTGAATACTTCTTAATTTACCTGTCTCTGATTCGATCAGAAACAAATCTTGTTTGGTAATTTTTTTTCTCTTAATACCTCTTAATCGTTCACACAGAAATTCAAATCTTAACTATTAAGAGCTGACTCTTAATAGTTTATTTAAAATTTATAGACAAAAATAGTTAATAAATATTGTACTCCTTCAATTTCAAAATTTAAGATTATTCAAATGAAATTTTTAAATAACTTCGAGGGTTAAAATGGTAAAATAGTGTCATTCAGATGTTTTATACTTTTTAGTTATCAAACAGTTTTTTAAATTTAGATGTTATTTCATTCATATTAGTTTTATGAAACACCAACTTAGTCTAATGGTTAAAACTGAGATAATGTGACATTTAGGTCTCAAACCATATTCTCACTTAAGTGTACAGAAAGTTTGTTTTCTTCTTTATTGAATTGGTTTTAATGCATTTGAATTATGAAATTATATTATATTTGAAAAAACAATTAAATCAAAACAATATAAAAGGGGAACAATAAATAAGACAAACAATGCGACAACAAAATTAAATTAAATTTTAATAGAAATTATTGAATCCCACATACAAAAAAACCAAGAATGTCTTAAACAATCTCAAGCACCCACAACATTACACAACTATACATCAAACCACACACTCTATTTCTCTCTCTCTCTCTCTAATGGAAATTTAGGGAGAGAAAAAGATAGAAAGAGAATATAGAGAGATGGAAAGCAACAATACGGGGCCATAAAAAAGGGACATTTTGAAGTTTTAACATAAATTATTGTGCCCAATTCTGCTGTCACATGATGTGTCTCATCTATCATCTTACTTTTATGCAGTATCATCGCCTAATTTTTTTTCTATTTATCCATAATTATTTTATAATTAAATAAAAATGATTTGAAATGCAATACATAAAATTCACATCCACAAATAAAACAACAACATATTTGAATTTGAAAAATATTGAACCTTACATTACATACAAAAAACCAAGAATGTCTCCCTTCGTTTCGAGATTGACAGTGTAAGAGAGACAATATATAGGCCCACATGCAAGGCCCACACTATTGGGCCTACTAAGAAATCCAATATTTAGACAGTTAACCAGTAAGATAGCAGAGTTATAGATTGAGTTCAGAAGTTTAACCAATGAGAAATTGGATAAGAGCAACTTATGGGTCCCAATTCCAAAAGAGCTCAATCTTTCAGTTTAGAAAACCATCAAAAAGCGTTTCTTGGTGGGTCCCATACACATTTGCAATAATTGTGCTAAATAAACTTAATTTCTTTCATAAATACATCGTCCTTCAATATTCTGCAGTCCCATATTTGGCCTTCAAATTTCATAATTACTTTTAAATTTTGTACCAATCTTTCTTCCATGAATTACACTGACCGGAAAACCGCCAACGCCGTCGGAGGAAAGACGGGGAGAGCTTGCGATAGCTGTTTGCGTAAATGGGCACGATGGTATTGCGCTGCCGATGATGCTTTCCTTTGCCAAGGTTGCGATTCATTGGTGCACTCGGCCAACCAGTTGGCCAGCAGACACGAAAGGGTTAGACTCGGAACAGCTTCAAATAAGCCTTCAGAGTCCAAAACCCTAGATAATGATTGTGTTCCGACTTGGCATCATGGGTTCACTCGTAAAGCACGAACCCCGAGACACCCCAAGCCGGCACAGAAACACAAGGAAAGAAGTGCAAATGTATGCGCTTCTCCCCTTGTCCCGGATTTGGGGACTGAGGATGCCTTGTTTGAGGAAACTGAGGCGCAGCTTCTTTATCGCGTTCCAGTCCTCGATTCTTTTGCTGTTGAACTCTGTAATGTATCGAATGAATCCGAGAATATCCACACAGATTATGTAAATGAACCCGTTATTCGAAATGATGATTCTAATGTTTTGTTTTCTGATAGTGGAAATGATGATTTGGATAATCTTCCTGTTTTTCTCCCATCTGATATGGAGTTTGCTGCTGATGTTGAAAGTTTATTAGGGACAGGACTTGATGGAGAATCTTGTGGAATGGAAGGATTAGGGCTAATAGATTGTAAAGAAGAGAATGATATAGATGATTGTTATGAAGGAAGTAAAGTAAAAATTGAAGATGATGAAGAAGTACAAGCAATTATAGCTTGTCATTTTGACCCGGGGTTGGATTTGTCAAGGGAGACTTTAGATTGGAATTTTTATTATGAGTCTCCAGTGACGGGGGAGGAGGAAGAGGAGGATAAGGTGGCGGTGGTTGAAGCCGAGGCGGAGATGATGAACGGAGAAAGTAGAGAAATGATGAAGAAGAAATTTTTGAGGCTCAACTATGAGGAAGTTATTGTTGCTTGGGACAACCAGGGTTGTCCATGGACAACCGGAATCAGGCCGGAGTTTAACCCTGATGACTGCTGGCCTGACTTCATGGTACTACTCTCTCCTTTCTCTCTCACACCCATACATGTTCATTTCTGTGTTAAATCATCAAAAATGGTACATCTCGCATGTTACAATATTCTTTATAAAGATATACGTATAAACATTTGCACATAAACACACTTCATCTGTTTAGAAATCAGAATCTCATTTGACTTTTTAATCATATCTTATGTATATTAAGATAGAACAAATTCTATGTGCGCTAAGAAACGTTGAGCCCTAATTGTCTAGTAGAAAACAGTACATAGTTTTACTTTCTGAATCAAACATATGCCTACTATTTTCTCTCTTTTAATGCCACTATCTGTACACATAAAAGCAAGTACCCAACTGTTAATATCATTTGGTTTTTGACTTTATTTTATGTATATATCAAGGTCTATGTATACTAATTGTACGCTAACACAGAAAACAACTGTATTCTTTTTGTTATCGCACAATTGTTACTGGAGATGGATATATATATACCCATTAAGGTCTGTCTAGGAGGGCTAATTATTCGATAATTGAGTGATTGAATTTTTGTACAAACCATGACACATACATGTAACTTATATTTTCACTCTGCAAAATCTTTTAGGGTATGAATGTGCCTCAGGGTGCTTATCATCCGTATGGAGGTGCCGGCGGACGGTTGGGAAGCGGTAGTGATGGTGGAAGAGAAGCAAGAGTGTCAAGGTACAGAGAGAAGAGAAGGACAAGATTGTTCTCGAAGAAGATTAGATATGAAGTCCGAAAATTGAATGCTGAAAAAAGGCCAAGAATGAAAGGCCGGTTTGTTAAGAGGACATCTTTTGCAGGAGGATCTACTAATAACCCTACTTACCTGATGAACAAATAATAGTTAGTTAGTATGATCACTAGCTAGTGATGATCAATTATTAACTGTAAATTAATTTCCCAGTTTGCTTGTTTTCTTGGCTAGGCTGGACAGTAGTGTGTTGTAGTTAGAATTAGGGTTTTCTATGGCCTATTATAGAAGTAAATGGACTAGCTAGTACTAATAAAGTTCTTTTGTAAATTTTGCAAATAATAAGAATGTTCAAATTAACTAGTCTTATTTTAACTGATTAATCAACAATATAATTTGGATTCGATTGCAGTAAGATTTTATTTTATAAGCCAATTTAGATTCAATTGATTAATTTGACATGAAGTAGAATTGTAGTATTTGATCATAATTAATTGGATAAAATATGAGTTTAGATTCACTCAATATGCTTAAGATTCAAATCTTACTATGAACCCTAGCTAGTTATGCAAGTGTTACCTTTCCATTTTTTGAGAAGTGATGTTCTGCAAAATATCCCAATTCATAAATAGTTTAGATTTTTCCGCCCACTTTTTCACCAGCGCCTAGTTTCACAAGCCTCGTTAATTTTTCTTAAATAATTCTTACAAACGAATGGATGCAAAATAATGCGATTGGTTATTATCACTAGATTCATTCATTTATGGTGTGTGATTTTTGTTGGGTGTGTGATTTTTGTTGGGTGTGAATCCTCACCCATGAAAAAAAATCAAGTTTAAAAATGATTTACTTATTAGATTAGTTGATGATCAAGATAACGAGATGATAAATTGTTTCTAATTTATATATAATAGGAATGAACTAAGAAGAGTACTATAAATAAGGCTATGAGAGAGTTTTATTATTACATGAGAGAAACTCGATAATAGGAAGATGTCGAAAGAATAAATTGAGAGTATTACAGTTTTTTGCTCGTGCGTATCCGCATGCAATCTCCGTTCAATTAAAAGTTTGAAGACTTTATTGTTTGGGGTGTTTTTGGGTGGTGAAGTTAATTAGGTTTCTCAACCTAATTAAATATAAATTAATTTGTACTCTCTTGATTTATTGTGTAACCTCAAATTTTAAGAGGTAAAACTTGAGAAAATTATTGTAAGCCCATTATAAGTAATATAGTTGAGATTCGAAGTTCGACCTATAATTTTTCCCTAAGAATTTTTTAGGTTAAATATCGTATCTTGCTTGTAGATGATTATTTGTTATTTTCGTTCTCATTATTAGATTTGTTGATTTCTTATTTATTTGTATAATAATGAGTGAAAAGTAATTTCTGAAATTGAAATTATTTTAAGTGCACTCTTCCGAATATTTTTATGTCACCATGATAATACTCAATTTTCTTTGCCTTTGGGGCAATTACCAATAATTTTTGGTCACTTTACAACATCAACCAATTGCATGATTCCATACATATATATCTTTCCCATCATCCACTAGCTTAGGACCTTTAAAAGAACTTGTTTTATTAAGAGTCTTCTAAATGGATTGCCGAGCGAAAATCTTCATTCAGCTTTATTTATACTGTGAATGAGAAACAAATTCTTCTCTCTTTAGTTATATATGAAATAAATTACAGTCACCAACCCTAAATTAAAGAGAATTAAGATCCAGATAACATGAAGTTGTCCCTATAATGATGGATCTGTATAACATGAAGTTGTCATACTATTCATCCACTACAACAAAAAGGCTTATCAGCGACCGCACATCTGCGACCGCATATAGTCGCAGATGGGTATCAGCGACCGGATGCAGTCGCTAACCGTAGTCGCAGAAAATCTTGTCGCTAAAATGACATCAGCGACCAAGAATAGCGACCGCATTTTTAGCGACCGCAATCAGCGACCTCAGCTGTCGCTATTCTGATTCATGCTGAGTCATGTGTCAGACGTAATGTGGCACACGTGTCAGTGACCGGTAATAGCGACCGCAGGCGGTCGCTGAAGTAGAAGCACCTTACTCGGTCGCTAATACTGTATCAGCGACCGCGTGCGGTCGCTGACTTTGTTTTTTTTTTAAATATTTTTCCTGTTTTATTGATTTCCCAAAAATAACCTGTTTTGTACCTGCTTTTTATCCCAACACACAGCAGTATATATAAGCATCAATCCATCCATGATAACTACTATATGATAAACATCCATCCATACATACAGTCCAAAGAATGAATCTAAATCAACACAACACAATACAATCGTAAACATCCATATAATAGAATCGTAAACCAATACAGTCCAAAGATAAGTAGTTTAAAAGATTACAAGGCTTTAAAAATCTAAAAAACATGTCTAACAAGGCTTTACAAATCTAACATGCATGACTGGTCTAGCTCTTCATGGATCATTCAAATTAGTACCCTGTAATTAACAAAAGAATAAAACATATATGTTACATATGTTGATACTGCTATGACTTGGGGAAAGCTAAATAATAGACAATGTACGTAATGAAACATTAAAAGTACCTGGTCGCCACCCTGATGCTGTGATGCTGCTGCTTCCGCCACTGCCTTCGCCAAGTCATCAGGATACAGAGAATGCAGATGCCCGCCCAGTATAAGAAGAAGATCACGATTTTGACAGATCGCTCTCACACAGTCAGCAGGAGTATGATAGGCTGGATGACCTGATGACTGTGTAGACTGGATAGCAGAGCTGCCTGTGCCATTGATGGTCGGGCGTCGTCTTTGTCCTTGGCCTTTAACATAATTTTTCTTCACGACGGACGCCCTCTCCCACAATTCTTGATCAATCGCCGGACGCGGGGTGCCTTCAGGATAGCGCTCGTTCATTAAGCCCTTATAAGTGTCCTGTCAGAAGGTCAACAAATAAATAGTTAAAAATAAATACGAAATGCTAAAAAACATGACTATAATATGTTTAAAGTTAACTTATTACCGCTATCTGAACAGCATCAGGCAGACCATCACGGGTGGCCACATACACATCCAACCAATTGATAGGTTGACCTTGAGACTCAGACTCCTACAGTTCATGTTCTCATATTAATATGTAAACATATGATATTTTAGCTACAAAACATGACTGTAAACATAAAGATAAATAACTATGCCAATAAGCTTGTTATACATACGTACCCTAGCAGCAATATGTTGCAGCTGAGATATACTGCCGCCCTTGTACGTGCCTTTTGCCTTTTCGCCTTCAGATACACCTGAGGATCTGTTCGAGGCGGCAGTCTTACGTCTCTTGACCCAGCTCTCAGCTCTCCACTGCTCACACATCTGCACCCATATGGGATGTGCGCACCACCAGGGGTAATTCTCATGCATATACTGCTCACCCTGTCCTGGATGGTCAATCTCAGCATTGTGCAGGGCTTTCTGTCGTTCTTTGTTTAGATTATCTTTAGTCCGGACGGCGCACTTCTGCCAGAACAGTGCCTGAATAACTGATGCATGTGCGTCGTCCCATCTATACCGCTTCTACAAATAAAACAACAATAATAATATTAAAACTATTATATTACCATAATCCAACATTACTAAACTATTAGTTGATTAACTATGTATTATCTATCAGAGTGATTAAATAAATATACCTAAAATTCAGCCCAAACTGCATCCTTATGGGCGAGAGGTGTGCTCGCCTATGTAATCACTGGCGTAGGCCAGTTCTGTAAGCATAATTGTGAAATGCACTTCACAATTTTACTATCTTGAAAATCACTATAATATACAATAATTTACATTAAAATATATTTATAACAATGGAAATATTAAACCCTTATATATACACGATGTTTAACTTACGTGCTTTCTGGAGGAGGACGAATCTGTATAAGAATGCGATCATCCGGATTAGCCGGGGCCTTCGGCACATGATTAGGGCCCCGACCCAACCCGCGCTTTCGTGCAACAGGTTCAGAAAACATCTATAAATAAAAAAAATTAGGATGTTAGTATGAAATTATGAATGACAATTAATTGTATGAAATAGTTAACTACGATTACCATAAGTGAAAGGTACATAAACATGACTGCAAAATAGTTAACTACAACAACTACATGCATTCCGGGTGACTATATGCATACTCCAAAAATACTTGGCAACCAGCTCTAAATTCAATTGTAGCACCTATCTGGGCACTTGACTTTCGTCGTGCCATCCAACTACGGTCTGAATAGAGGTCCATGATTCCACGGTACCTACTACAGACAACATTATAAATGTTAACATATGACTTGAGCATACTTGTAACCATATGACTTGAGCATACATATAAGCATGCATATGATTAACATTTAAGCATACTTGTAAGCATATGACTTGAGAGCATACTTGTAATCATATGACTTGAGTATACTTGTAAGCATATGATTAACATTTAAGCATTCCGGATGTTAACGAATGAATGCAAATTAAAGCAGTATGGGAAACTTTAAATGTTATTAAATTTAGTATGAGAAACTAAGTAAATGCTACTTAGTTTAATAGTTATATTATATCATGTTATTTTATTTTAATTTGTTTTAAATTTGTTTTTATTGTTTATCGTAAGTGAATACGTAAGGTATTTCATTCATGCTAGCTTTATATCAAAGTTTGCTAACTCATTTATACAACTTTTGAGTATCTTGGAGATTCATTCATATCAACTAGTGTGCTAAGGCGCCTAACATGTTTTAAGATTATACCCCTCCCAGTCTCTTTCTATAATCTTTTATGTTTTGGGATAGTCACAACTTGGTTGAGCAATTTATAGCTTTTATAACATTTTGTAGCTTTATTCTTGTATACATAAGTGTTAAATACCCTTGTTTTTCTGTTATAGCCAAAATAATCTATTTATTGACCAAGTGTGTCTAGTTACCTTCTCTGTTGCACTAGCAGTTCCCTAGCACTGTCTATTTTGGCTTAACAGCACCCTAATTAACAACCAAGCTTGGCTTGACCCCGTGAGGCTTGGCTAAGCTTGGCGTGGCCTCGTGTGGACTCGCGGACCCAAGCCCAGCCTATCAGCTCCAACATCCCCTTAATAGGCTCTACTGGATCACCAATAGGCTCGTTAATAGTATAAATGTTTGCAACTACCCGACCAATAAAAAAATTTGGCCAGAGTCTCTCCTGTAATATAGACTAGCCACATGCACGATGACATGTATATAAGGTCATTTCTAGGCACCCAAGACATAAACCAGGAATCAGTACTAGTACTGTATCCAAAAGAAACAAAATCTCCATCCAATATCAGTTGAAAACTAGATAGAAACTGAGATTATAGCATGAAACATTCAAAAAAGTAATAACACGTGATCAATTAGTAACCCTGTAAATATTAAAAGATATGCAACTTAGATCTAAAACATAAATAAATATCGTCATATATATTATTTTCCAATTATAAATTTTACAATGAGTATAATTTTAAATGTTTTACAATATTTATCATTTTTTTAACTAAAAATGAAGAAAATTCATGTATTGACTTCAAAAAAATAATTATCATTGTTTTATATTTCGGAATGGAGGAAGTATTATGTATCAATCAATTATAAATTAGTACTACAATATTACTCATCATTTAAATATATTATGGTCCTCATTAAGTTGCTGGTAATTTGTGTTGATGAGTTGGTGACTCGTCAAATATTTTTGAAAAAATAACTGAAAAAATATATAAACAACATATATGCCCTCACACAACTCATTTAACATTGAGTTCCTCTAATGACAATGTTTACTCTAATAGTACTACCTTATTGCAATATTCAACTCAAAACAAATCGATTAAAGTATAATAATCACAAGATTAGTATTCTGTTTAAGGTATTAAGGGATTAAGGGGTCTAATTTAGAGATTTAGGGATTAAGGGGTTACCGGCGTGGTGCGGCGGTGGTACCTCCTGGTGGCGGTGGACCGGTGTCCCGGTGGCGGTGGCCGGAGTCTCTCTTCCTCTTCTTCTCTTCTCCCCCCTTTCTCCCTCTTCTTTTTCTCCGCCTCTGCTGTGTCGAGCGAGTGACTGAATCTGTTAATATTAAGTTTGATCAGCGACCGCTATCTGCGACCATATGCGGTCGCTGATTTTAATGACATGGACTTATCTGCGACCGCATGCGGTCGCAGATATTAAGTGGTCGCATAAAACATTGGCGCCAACATTTCCAGCCAAATTTTGGGAGGCAAATTTATACTAGCGACTGACTAGCGACCGCGTGCGGTCGCTGTTAAAATATAGCGACCATATTAAATATTGGTCACAGATGGCGGTCGCTGTTAATAATATCAGCGACCGATGGTGCGGTCGCTGATAGTATTGGTCGCTGTTAGGCCTTTTTCTTGTAGTGATCATCGTTTGTCAAGCCTATAGTAATTATGCATGTGTTTCATGTGTATAGCAAAATAGACTGAATAGGCAATTAAGTAACGAACTATTATTTTAGAGGTTTTTTTTGTCAAAAGACAAGAAATTTTATTTCTGAATCCAAAAGATTTGGATAAAAAAAGTTGTCCAAAAACTATTCATATTTCCTGAACTTTCACAAAATGTTATCTCACTATATATAATATCTTTAGCAAAACCATTGGCACTTTGAAACATGATGGTGCATATGTTGGTACACACACACACACACACACACACACACATATATATATATATACACGGAAAAGTTCAAGAACATAAGTCTTAAACGACATAATTCTTTTAAAGAGCATAACTACTTCTGTGTTTTTTTTAACACACCGCTCTCCTCACTTTGTCGATAAGAAAGACCCAAAACCTCCAAAATCAGCAAAGAGAAAAAACAGTGCCCTAGCTTCTCTCCAAATCGGAACACAAGCTTCTCTCCAAATCGGAACCCTCCCTAGAATCTCTATGCCCTATAAACAGTGCCCTAGAATTGGATTTCTCTCTAAATCAAAACCCAATTTCTCTCTGTAGCGGAATTGTACGATCCATCCCACATCAATTCATCATCATGTAGCGCACACCTGTGTAAACGGGCCCAATAAGCATGTTGGACCACCTCCTTACCTAAAAGGTTAACCTATTAGGTTGAGATTCTAACATACTTATTAACCCATCTACACTCTTGAATTTATCCGATGTGGGATTCATGTGAAATATCCCAACAATCTCCACCTTTCACTTGAATACCCATCACAAGTATCATTCTAGAGTATTCACCATTTTTTAAGCACACCTTCTTTGAATCCTTCAAGAGCTTTGCTCGACTCTAATACTACACCACGCCAGCCGCAAACGTGTCTCAGCAGTTTCCTAGAGCCATCCTGAGCCCTGCTCCACCCGATTCAAATACTTCACCTTTGAGTCCCTTCAAGAGCTTTGCTTAACTCTAATATTACTCCACCACGCCCGGGGCAAACGTGTCTCAGTAACTTCCCTAGAGCCATCCTAAGCCCGCTCCACCTGACTCAAAATTTTTACGTGCTCCACCTGATTCAACTCTATTTACTCCATCCACCCACGAGGCCTGTGAATTGTACCTTTGCGCACTCCTCTCGCACCTTGGAGTTTGTTCTTGGGCCCATCAAACCATGAGCTCTGATACCATTTTGTTAGAATAATAAGATCACACACGCACATAAACGATAGAGAATTAAGAAGAACACAAGAGATTTACGTGGTTCCCCAATTTAGGTACTCCACAGGCGGCGGCTAATTGTTTATTGATGATTCTTTGGTTACATAGGGCTTTACAATAGTTAGTATATATACCTACTAATCCTATTCCAACCCTACTTCATATTATGGTCAATTACCCATAATACCCAATCCAATTAACAATCAGCCAACTGAGTTGCCGACGCAGCGCGGACCGCGCCGCGCCAAAGGCTTCCGCAGCGCGCTCCGCGCCAAAGGCTTCCGCAGCGCGCTCCGCGCCACTTGCCCAGACACCTCCTGCCGAGGCAGCGCGCTCCGCGCGACCTGTCTACTATCACCAGCGCGCTCCGCGCCACTAAGGCAGTACCATACCCGGGGGGGCGAAGCCCCCCCGCACCCCCCCTAGACGTTCGGTGCAACCCTGAAAGGCTAGTGCGTCGCTTCGCTCCGAACTAGCCCTTTTCCAGTGGCTTCTTTATTATGAGTCACAAGTTCCCAACAAATCTCCACCTTGACGAATAACCTCGTCCCTTTAGAAGATACGTCACTTGTCCTATCCTGTCTCGGGGTAATCCTCCAAACTAACATTTGAAGATATTGATCAAGTCCAAGCAATGCTTGAACTTGTTCGCGGTCATAGTCTTTGTCAACATGTCAGCTGCATTTTCAGAAGTATGCACCTTTTCCAATATCACATCCCCAGTAGCTATCAGCTCCCTCACCTTGTGATACCTTACGCTAATATGCTTGGTCCTTGCGTGATATACTTGATGCTTTGCCAAGTAAATGGCGCTCTGACTATCACAATACACCTGTACTCCACCTTGATCTATGCCCAACTCATTCACAAAACCCTTCAACCACAATGCTTCCTTGCCAGCCTCAGCCAATGCCATGTACTCAGATTCAGTAGTAGATAGAGCTACTAGAGATTGTACCATGGATCTCCAACAAATCGGTTCACCTGCCAAAGTAAACACATACCCTGTTGTAGATCTCAAATCATCCAACCTTCCAGCATAATCCGCATCCACATACCCTATAACTGAAATCTGAGTCTGTTGCTTCGCAAACATAATCCCATGTGTTGCCATTCCTCTCAGATATCTGAACACCCACTTAACAGCTTTCCAGTGCTCCCTACCTGGATTGGCCATGTATTTGCTCACTGTGCTGACTGCATGTGCCAAATCGGGTCTCGTACACACCATCGCATACATCAAATAACCAACTGCGCTCGCATAGGGCACGTTTGACATATCCTGAATTTCTTCCGTCGATTTCGGACACTGTGCTGTAGATAGCCTGAAATGACTCGCCAATGAAGTGCTGACCTGTTTAGCATTAGCCATACTAAACCTCTCCAACACTTTCTCCACATAATTCTTTTGTGTCAACCACAGCTTTCCAACTGCTCTATCCCTGCGAATCTCCATCCCAAGTATTTTCCTAGCGGCACCCAAGTCCTTCATGTCAAACTCCTTTCCCAACAAGTTTTTCAACCTGTTTACGTCAATCATACTCTTTGCAGCAATAAGCATGTCATCCACATACAGTAACAGAAAAATATAGGAACCATCCTCAAGGCTTTTCACATAAACACAACAATCATACTCACATCGAGTGAACCAAATCCAGATCATGAAGGAATCGAACTTCTTGTACCATTGTCTTGGAGACTGTTTCAGCCCATACAGTGACTTCTTTAACCTGCATACCATGTGCTCAGTCTTCGGCTGCTTGAACCCCTCAGGCTGCTCCATGAATATTACTTCCTCCAAATCACCATGAAGAAAGGCTGTCTTCACATCCAGCTGCTCTAACTCCAGATCATAGCTAGCCACCAATGCCAAAATAATCCTGATTGAGGTATGTCTCACCACCGGAGAAAACACCTCATCATAGTCAATCCCCTTCCTCTGCGAGTATCCCTTTGCTACCAATCGAGCCTTAAACCGTTCCTTTTCCTTTTCTGATACAGCTTCCTTTTTCTTGTACACCCATTTGCACCCCACTGGTTTCTTTCCCTCAGACAATTATGACAATTCCCAAGTTTAGTTTTTCTTCAATGACTCCATCTCCTCTACCATGGCCTCCATCCAGCTGTCCCTTTTAGAACTACCAATAGCTTCCTGAAACGTTGACGGATCCCCACTAGTGGTAGATAAAGCATATGCAACCATATCATCAAACCTGTACCTCTCCGGTGGTTTGATAGTGCGTTTGGGTCTCCTTGCGGCAATGCTTTCGTCCTGCTGCTCCTGATTTTCCTGTTCCACTGGTGGTAAATTTCCAGTGTCATTGCTTTCCAGTTCAATTTGAACTTTCTGCTGCAGATTTTCGGTTACACTACCAGCCTCGGTTTTCTGACCTTCCTGTTGTGTCTTAACCATGAAAACCTCATCAAAAACCACATCCCTACTGATTACTACCTTCTTTGAATTCGGACCCCATAGCTTGTACCCCTTTACACCTTTCTTATACCCAAGAAAGATACTCTGTTTGGACTTGGCATCAAGCTTTGATCTCTCATCTCCCGGAACGTGAACGTAGGCTGGACATCCGAAGATTCTCATATCCGAGTAGTCTATCTCCTTACCTGTCCACACCTCTTGTGCTGTTTTATTACCCAGAGCAGTACTCGGCGACCTGTTTATCAAATAAACTGCCATACTCACTGCCTCTGCCCAGAAATCCTTCGAAATCCCTGCATTTAGTCTCATACACCGTGCCCGCTCTGCAATAGTTCTGTTCATTCTTTCTGCCACTCCGTTTTACTGTGGAGTTTTCCTGACAGTCCAGTGACGTTGTATCCCGTGCTCTTCACAAAACTTCACAAATGGCTCGTACTTGTACTCTGTCCCATTATCTGTCCTGAGGCACTTAATTCTTTTCCCTGTTTGATTTTCCACTTCAGCTTTCCACACCCTGAACTTATCAAAGACCTCAGACTTGTGTCGCATGAAGTACACCCAAACCTTTCTCGAAAAATCATCGATGAAAGTCAAGAAATACAGCGATCCCGCTTTCGAAGCTACTCTCACTGGCCCCCATACATCAGAATGCACATAGTCAAGTTTCCCATTAGTTTTGTTCACTGCACCCTTAAACTTTACCTTACACTATTTTCCCAAGACACAGAATTTGCAGAAGTCTAGCTTGCACGACTTTATCCCTTTCAGCAGATTTCTCCTATGTAATTCCAGCAACCCACGTTCTCCCATATGCCCTAATCGCATATGCCATAGTGTAGTATCATCAATATCTTCCGCTGTAGTGGTAGCAGGTCCACCTATAACTGTACTCCCTATCATCCGATAGATATTCCCGTTAACCTTAGAACCTTTCATTATTACCAGGGCACCCTTTGTCACTCTCATGGCTCTACCACTAGTTTTGAACTCGCAGCCATTAGAGTCTAGAGTTTCCAATGAAATCAAATTCTTCCTTAAACCTGGAATCTGCCTCACCTCAGCCAGAGTCCTTACAACACCATCGAACATCCTTATCTTCACTGTGCCTATCCCAATGACGTTGCACGAAGCATCGTTACCCATTAGAACTATCCCACAGTTGACCGACTTGTAGGTGTCAAACCACTCCCTGTTAGGTGACATGTGAAACGAACATGCTGAATCAAAAATCCATGAGTCTGTCACGTCCGTGTTTGTTGACACTGACAACATATCTCCATCATCCGATGATTCCTCCACGACGTTTGCCCATTTTGTAGGTTCAGTTTGTTTCCCTGTTCCTTCACCCTTATTCTTATATGGACAATCCCTTTTGAAGTGCCCTATCTCGCGACATCTAAAACACTTACCCTCCTTTGGCCTAGGAGTCTTGCCCCTCGACTTAGATTTCCACTGCGTTCCTGGTTTCCCTCTATCCGATTTTCTGCCACGTTGCTCTCCACCTTTTACCATCAACCCTTCACCCGAAATACCCTCGGATTGTTGTTTTCGCTGGTTAAACATTAGTAGAGCAGAAGTGACTTCTTCCATTTTCAGAGTTTATTTTCCCCATAAGAGGGTCGTCACAAGATTCTCCATGGAGCCCGGTAGAGAACACAATAACATCAACGCCTGGTCTTCTTCCTCGAATTTCACTTCGATCCTTAGCAAGTCACTAATTGTTTGATTGAACGTGTGAATATGTTGAATAAGCTCCGAACCTTCAATCATCTTCAGCCTAAACATCTTTGGTTTCAGAAACAATTTATTCGTCAACGACTTTGACATATACCTGGATTCCAATTTACTCCATACACTCGATGGCGATTCATCACCGATCACGTGATACATAACCTCGTCTGCTAGACACAAATGAATTGTACTTACCGCCTTCGCATGGAGTTCATCCCAGTCATCCGTCGTCATAGAATCCGGTTTCTTCTTTAACGCCTTTACCAATCCTTGTTGCACCAACAGATCCTTTACCCTCTGTTGCCATAGCCCAAAATTTCCAGTCCCATCAAACTTCATCACATCAAACTTTGTTACCGAAGAATTTGATGACATCGTTACCACGTGTTACACCTATGCTCAAAATTTTCCCGTGCTCCACCCACGAGGCCCGCGAATTTACCTTCGCACTCCCCTCGCACCCTAGAGTTGATACTTGGACTCCAATGAGGCCTGCGAATTTTTTACCCTCGCACTCCCCTCGCACCTTAGAGTTGTTACTTGGGCCCATCAAACCATGAGCTTTGATACCATTTTGTAGCGGAATTGTACGATCCATCCCACATCAATTCATCATCATGCAGCGCACACCTGTGTAAACGGGCCCAATAAGAATGTTGGACCACCTCCTTACCTAAAAGGTTAACCTATTAGGTTGAGATTCTAACATACTTATTAACCCATCTACACTCTTGAATTTATCCGATGTGGGATTCATGTGAAATATCCCAACACTCTCTAAATCGGCCAAAGGGCAAAAGGGCGTCTACACTGAGAATGACACGGCAGAGCCATCTTGTTCTGCTGTAGCGAGGTTTATGACCGCTCGCTTCCACCAATTTTTAATGAGAGACAATCCTAAGGCAATAGAAGATATGCAAGAATATTGTACTCTTGCCAAAAAAATTTCCTACGGGGTTTTCTTTGGCAAGGTTTTTAACGAAACATATTTTTAGAAAGTGGTCATTCAAGTGGGAGTGTTAGAAATAATGTAATTGAAAGATGAAAAGTTTGAAAAATAAAAAGGTTGAATTTTGGAAGGTTACAACCAAACAAATGATGGGGCACATAAAGAAATTAAAAGCCCTTAAATTCTTTCATTCCTATTAGGAAGTTAACTTGTAATGTCTATCATATATAAAGAGATGTGTAACTAAGAGATTTGATAGATATCCATCCAAGTGATTTGAGAGATATTAAAATGTATTGTGAATGACCAATTCATAAGTTTATTAATATAAATTCATTTTTCTTTCTTACCTTGTTTCTCTCGATTATTTTACAACACATATATCACTTATTATTTATTTTATTGAGCTCTACACTGAATTAAAAATGAACACAAATTTCTTTGAAATACCAAGAAAAAGAAATAGTTAAGGCGGTTAAGAAAAAGTTAACAAGAACAAACTTTTTTCTACTATGCCTAAAAGAAAATTAAAGTACATAGCTAGCAATTAGAGAATGCATTTGGCTAGTGCAACTTAAAATTTAAAAAACTAATAATTGTCCGTGCCTGAAGGTATGACGTAACGAAATTCTCCCTCTCTCTCCGTGCCTCCCTCCCTTTCCGTTTTAACAATCTCAAAATTAGAATGAACCTGAATCGTTCTTGTGCTTTTTCGCCCAAATCAATTAGAATAAATCTGAACCGTCCTTGTGCTTTTCCGCCAAAATTTAAATTGGATTCTATCTTATTATAGATATAACAAAAACTATGCAGCACAAATCGCACATTCTGAAAATATATTTTATGTGAAAAGAGAAAGGCATTTTGTTCCACAAAAGAAATATCAAATGTTAAATTTTTGGTCCACACAAAAGTCCTATTTTAATTTCATTGATATATATATATACATTGAACTTTTATTTTTATTTTTTTTACTTTGGAGATTGTCTTCTCAATTTTTTTCAATTAGGAGATTTAACTCTTACTTTTTTTTAACTTTGGGAATTGTCTTCTTAATTTTTTCAATTAAAGGATTAAACTTTTAATTTTTTCTGATTTTGTCTAATTTATAGTATCACGTCAGAAATTGATGACATGACAGCGACACATGACTAAAAAAATGCTTGTGTAATATATTGAGTCTCATTTTAATATTTATTTTATTAATTTTTATACCAAAAAGGATAAATATAAGATCATTATTAATTTTTTTAAAAAGTAAATTTAATACATAACAAACTTAGCTTTAACAAAATATCAATAATTAGTATAATGATAAATATTTTAAAATGTATAAATGTACTACTAATTAAAATCTTGTTATTTCATAATCATCAATAATTAATATAATAACAATTTTACCCTTTTTGATATAAAAAATTAAATGCCTAAATATAGATTAATACCTTGAACTTTAAGTTTATTTCATATTCATCAATAATCAGTATAATTAATTTTTTATACTAAAAAGGATAAAATTTCCATTAAAAAAATTAATAATGGTTTTATATTTACCCTTTTTGGTACAAAAATTAATTGAATTAATGTTAAAACGAGACTCAATATTACATATAAGTATTTTTTAGTCACGTGTCGCTGATATGTCATCAATTTTCTAACGTGACACTATCAATTAGATGTAATCAAAAAAAAGATGTAATCAAAAAAAATTAAAACTTTAATCCTTTAATTGAAAAAATTGAAAAGACAATATCTAATGTGGAAAAAAATTATAAATTTAATACTCTAATTAAAAAAATTTAGAAGACAATCTCTAAAATAATAAAAAAAAAATCAGAATATTAATCTATATTTAGCCCTACGTTTAATGAAAATATAACTTTAGTATTCAGAAATTACGCAAATAGAACTCTATTTGTAGGTGTATATATAAACTTGAGAGCCTCCAAAAAAAAAACATAAAATTAAAAAAAAGATCCAGAATTCGGCCAAGACACTGACCCCGGGACACCATATGAAGAATCCCTTGATTCTCACAAGTACTAATGTAAAATAATAAAGTTTACCATCTGTTCCATGGCAGGCACAGGTCTGCAGATTGGACGTTTCACTTCTGTACAATGAAACAAAACTTGGAGGAAATAATTAAATTAACCAAGAAGAGAGTGAAAATTAAGTCACAAGTAGTTTATATTCCTTCCTACTTATTTTGTTGACTTTTTTTCTTCTTCCAAATTTAGGGTTTACTTGGACAATTTTTTTTAATACTCCTATTTTAATGTTGGATTTTTTCTTTGAAGTTTCAAATTGGAAAAAAAATCATTGAGAAAATTATAAATAGTTGTGTCTTATGCAAACTTTAATTTTCAAAAAGAAGTCGATAAAAAAAAACAAACTCTTTTCTAAGAATAGAGAGAGTATAATTAAAACAATAAAAAGGAAACTGGTATTTAATTTCATGTTTTCAATAACTCAATTTTTACATGAATGTGGAACACATTAGTATAGTAGTATATATGTGAGAGAGACCTTAATGGTCAAAAATGTTTTTGAAAATATCAATTTTCTAAATTTTTTAAAACAACATAACTATGTGATTTGCCGGGAGCTCCCTTCAGTCCAATTAGTGGACGAAGTATACGAAAGGAGTTGCTCTCACATCATGCATCAGGCTATACTTAACGTTCTACACTAACATAAGTTTCATTCTCATAAGCAATTAAGGTAATGATAAACAAGAAAATGCTAAGTGTAACCAAATGCATGAGATGACAGCTCTATTCGTAACTCAAACCTCGATATTGGTCTGAATGGGGGCTCCTTAGCCACAAAAATATACTTATTCTTTAATTCATCACTCCATGTAGTCTCTCTCTCTCTCTCTATATATATATATATATATGTATATCTACTTAATGCACACATAGAAAAGAGGAGGAGAAATGACAATGTCTTGTGGTTGTGGTTCTTAATTTTTCCAGGTTATTGATCATATATAGAGCTTGCACTTTGATATAGTAAATGGTTTAACATAATATTTTCTTCTATTTGTCCTTTTCATTTGGAGTACTTAAAATTCTTGAGCATTGAAAGTACAGCTAATAGATACGGTCACTTTGGATCACAAGTAAGTTCTATTTATGTTTCAAAATAATGATTACTGTCTCAAAAGTACTAATATAATGTAATGTAATTTATATATATATATATATATGTTTTTAAGAGAACTTAAAGGTAATATAAACAATGTGCTTCCATTTTAGTTTTCAAAAATAAAATTTCAACAAATTGCATTATATAGAAATTTTGGGTTCCCATGCATGGCATTTTCAGAAATTGAAAAATAAATAAACTCATTTGTTCTTTTGGCAGGCAAAGGAACTATAGGCATCTTTCATCTTTGGCTTGCTAGCAGTTGTCCATTAGCATCTCTCACAATGTAATTATGTAAATATTAACCGTTTGCATGCATTAATTAAGCATCTATTTCATATTGGCCTGTGCCTTTGAATGGAAACTCTTCAACACAATTCCAATATGATAAAATGGCACAAGGATAACTTCCATTAATCTTTTTCACTCAAATTTTCTCGCGCTATATGCATCAATGATATATCACATTTAGCGATATAATAATATTCGTCGCAAATAATTATGTCACTGGTACTGTCGTTTAAGCAATATTTGTGTCTTTATTGGGAGAAACTAAGTGAAAAGTGTAATAGATACGATCTTCTTAATCCGATGAAATGTAATATTATGGTCATTCCCGAGTCTTATTTATCTTTTGGCTTTTTATTCACATATTAAGATCTGTCGTGAGCTAATTAGCTACGTAAAAACATAACCTGTTTCGATTAATTATTTCCGTGAATTTTTAATCTTTAACATTGAAAACTAATTTTCAAAAATTTAAATCAGAGTATGTCATTGACAAACATTAATTAGTAAAAACGC
Source organism: Panax notoginseng (assembly GCA_016801055.1). Taxonomy (NCBI): domain Eukaryota; kingdom Viridiplantae; phylum Streptophyta; class Magnoliopsida; order Apiales; family Araliaceae; genus Panax; species Panax notoginseng. The sequence continues at coordinate 259,702,668 of CM029013.1, read as the reverse complement.
GCAAATAGTATTTGACGGCGAAATTGTCACACCACATATCACTATGAATTTCTGTACTTTTTTGGTGTATTTGTTATAACAAATGTTACATTTCAGTTACAACGCGCTTGTAACATTTGCTATGAAACTTCATGTTGGTATATGGTGTTTAAAATTCGGATCCATATTTGACAACTAGAACATTTGCATCCCAATTAGTAATACTTTGAAACAATTGCATGCAGTGCCTCCATCAGATACCTAACAACAAATTCTCTTAGACGGATTTCCCTAAGGACGGTCCCCCTAAGAAACTATGCTATCAACTCAAAATTTCCAGCTTACAAACTTTGATTCTAACCATTTGGCCACTATATATATTGACTTAGCCCTTGGAGCATATACATATATATAAATAAATTAGAGTACTAGTTCAAACATAAAATAGGCACATAGACTTAGTACCCTCTTGTACAACACAAAATGATCAACTATTATATATCTTGCGATAACCGTAAACGTTCACAAATGAAAGAAAAATCTTTAAATTTTACCAACTGTTCAGAACTAAACGTCAAAAATTAAATGGATTATGCAAATATTATTTTGTGCTCTGGTAGACAGAATCATAGTTCTTGTATAAAAACAAGTTACGTTTTATATAGAATAAAATTGTAAATGTATAATACAAAGGAAATTAAACTGATATTTTCACATGATTATAGATTCTATAACGACGGTTTTTACAGTCGTTATACATCTATAACGACACTTTTCATGTGAAAATGTCAAAAAGTCATGTAAAAATTCGAACTTGTTTCTTCAATACACTGTCCAAATGGACTATCCATTTTGAATTTCTTGAAATGAGGATCCGTTAACTTTATAAAGTATAGAAGAGAGCAAAAACCTCTTACACTACAAATATAAAACTAAAAGTAAAGGAATAGAGAAGATTCCTTTTAACCTGTTGGCCATGTCAAAGCTGAATCTTTTACTATATATATAAGCAGCCATGCATAAGGGAGTGACCACACCAACAAAGCAAGCCATTGTCATTTCTTTTGCTCCTCTCTGTGTTTGAGAGAGGGGAGAGAGAGAGTGTGTGTATACGTGGGGAATTAAGGAGCTCCGTTTCAGACCAATATCGAGGGCCGAGGAGCGGACAGAGCTGTCATCTCATGCATTTGGTTATGCTTAGTATTTTCGTGTCTCATAGATATGTGAGAATTGAGACACTAACTAGTCGAAAGTTAAGTTTAGCCAGATGCATGATGTGGGAGCAACTCCTTCCGTGTACTTTGCCCACTAATTGGACTGAAGGGAGCTCCTGGTGAATCACACATCTTTATTCCAATTTGAAAGTTTCATTCTACTTCCATTTTTTGATTTCAATAATATTTATGCTATTTAATTGCCTATTTATTTTTATTATTAAACTTCACTATTACTCTTGGTTTTGATAATTTGCAGAGCAATCTCCCATGGAAGAGATGGTGAGTATTATTGTTCACTGATGTCATCAGAGATATGATTGTCCGGTTGAGCCGGCAATGGAGGGGTTTGTGCCTTGGCTGGATACTTGATCTTTGTCATATCCTACTTGGACGATGCACAAGGCCTGCATTTTTTTCATCTATGATTTTTTGCCAGCTTGTGTGTTTTATATACCTAATAGTTAATAGTCTTGTTGCAACTAAATATGTCCACTTTTATGCCAAGTAGATACAATATTAGCATGGTTTGTAAAAAAAAAAACCAATTTTCATGGTGTTATTGATGTTACTCATAATAAAGTTTGACATATTTTTGTCGTAAAATATATGATTCTCCAGCCACCTAATAAAATTTTTCATATTGTATGCCTTCGATTTTAAACACAATCTAGTATTTGGTGTGTAAGTTGTCACCAATTTCACCGTAATAAGTTCATATATCTAGAAAATATTGCATTAACCAATGCAATTAAAAGTTATAGAACTTGTCAATGTAACATTTTCTCTCAATAAAAAACTAGAACTCACTAGGGCGAGGTTGGTTCCAACTTCACCCTAACCGGATCCGTTGTTGTTGTTATCAAAGTCCTTGTTAATTAGCACCTGGTAGACTTTTTTCTTTTAAAATTTTAAGTACCACAAGCTAATCCTGTTCTTTACTTTCCTCACCCTCACCCTCAATCTCAATCTCAATTTTTTAGCTGCCACAATAGTTACAAGTCAGAAAATGTAATATTCATCAGCCAACTTAATCATCTTCTTTGAGGCAATTTTATTTAAATGAAAAAAAAAAAAGGAAACAAAAATTTGCCCATGAGTCAGTAGTTTACTACACCATAAGGCCTAAACCATAGCGCCTGGTGGTTGTGTCCCAGGAATCCAGTCCAGCAAGTAGAATCTATCACATTGAGCCAAGTCGAACCATAACGAGCCCAGCTCAATTAGGAATTAGGGTGTATCACGACAAGTTAATCCTAGCCAAGCTCGAGTTTTGTTCACGAATGGGTCTGTGCACTTACAGCTCGATCCAAGAAGCAGACATAGTTATACTATATATGTACCAAATTGCTACATTTAGCAGAAACACTAGGAAAGCCATAAAACTGGAAGACCACAAATTTTGGAAACTTTGCCCAGATAATTCATTATGCTAAGGTTGAGATTAGTGTGGTGCAGAAAGCCTTGTGGCAGTTGAGGCTTGTAAGAGTATCAGGGAGATTAGGAGGCAATTAGATGAAATGTTAGATACCAAGGAGGGGTGGGGGGCTCAAATAGCTAAATTAAACTTGCAAGTTTGTGGAGAAAGAATAACAAGTAGTTTGTTCAAAGGAAATAAAAAAAAATGACTTCTGTCGTTTTTCAGAAAATGGCTTCTAGGGAGTTTAAAGTGTTGGGAGTTATTGTCTGAAAAACTAAGGCTAAGTTTGCATAGACCTCTAAAAGTATTTCAGTTGCCCACATTTTAGGTATCATACCTAACACCCAAAATGCGGAAAACCTTTTCTAGGAACTCAGTTTGTCTTCTAGGAACTCAGTTTGATCATTTCAATAACAAGATCTTGATCCAAACAGAAAATTGCAACTAAAGATACGAGTGGTCTTAACTGCTTTTCTACCAACAAAATGACAGTTATATTATAAAGAAACATACATTTATTAAACTTAAAATAGAAATGATATATATTGAGAATTTCTTTTTCAATTTTTTTATTGTTAGTTATGTGAATAAATATGTACTTTCAACTCAATAACTCCAGAAGATAAAAAGAAAAAGAGAAAGTGCGACAAGGAAGATACAACATCCTGAACAAAACCTATAACATAAAAGACAAAACCATGGTGGTGGATTAATTCATGAACTGTTCTCAGTTTACTTTTAAGTTTCAAGGATGAAGATATCCCAGAATGTTGCATAATAGAACATTGCGAAAGAGACACATAAGCAAGTATATCATGAAAAATGCTTATTTATCATCTTATTTCCTCACATCCATTGCTTAAATAACCATCTTTTATATATTGAACAATCTAAAAGAAAAAGATGAACTAAAGCCAAATCCAGTAACATTGGGCATTCAAATTAAACATGAAAGAAGAGAATACAGTTGATAATAATTTTCGAGATAAAGCAAAAGACCTCGACAGCAATGCAACCAAACTCGTCAATTAGCCAGTGCAATATTAGTCCTTGCCTTCATACATTTAAGCTGCCGGCAAGACACAATAGCACCTGCAAGAAGAAGGTACAACTTGTATCATTGCCCTGACAGAATCCGACTAACATCTAAAGAACTAATGGACATTGGAGTGAAAACCGAAGTGATAACACCGCCACATCTCATGCATTTGTAATGGAAATTCTGACACTGCTCCCAGGTTCATATTTTCTTTTGAACAGTTAGGGGTTGCCCGTGGGTCCATCAATGAATTAAAGAAGTTGTCTAGACAAAATTACCCCTTATCAATCCCTTCTCCTATTGTCTGGATTCACTTCCTCTGCCCTCCAACTTCCCCTCTATAATATTTAAGACTTTAACATCCACCATATTACAGATCAAAGATCAATTGAAGGTACAAAAACATGATCGATATAAACCTTCAAGAGAAATTCCTTGAAGGTTCCATAGTCCATAAATGCCTGTCAGGGGAAGAGGATAGAGCAGGAACTAAAGGACAAGGAAAAGGGAATCCAGTCATCAATAACACTGTCATTCAGATCAAGAAAGAGATTCGAATTCCAAGAAAAGGAAGCTCTATCATGGATATGGAATCTAAGAATAGGGTCATCATGAAGAGAAGTGTTATAACAAACTATGCCAAACACAAAAATCAACGAAGAAAATTAAAGACAAAAACAAGATATTTACATGGAAACCGCAAATCAGGAACAATCATGGGCGAGAGGCAAAATATATCACTATATTAGAATGTGAAGAATACAATCAGTGAAAAGATCTCTCACAATCCAAAACTTCAAAACACCCCAACTGTTTCCTTCTGTAAAGACCATTACAAAAACTGGGAAAAAATAATGTTTAAACCCTAGCTATAAGGGTAATGTTAGGAGTTTCAAATGATGTGGAAGTAAATAAGACACATGGTACATTATGACATACGAATTACATGAGTCAACCAATGTAATGATAATATATAATTTGAGACAACAAATTTGAGACCCCTAGCATTACCAGTGTTCTAAAAATCAACGTTAGGTCCCTTCAAGAAATTAGGCGGGACCTAGGCGGGCGGGCGGGCGGGCGGGCGGGCGGGGCGGGACCTAGGGGGAAAGATTTTTTTTTAATAACTACCGAAACCAGATCTTAATATATTTATTTTTCTAATGATTTACCATATTCATAATGCATGTTATAGCATATCAAATCACAACAAGAAGTAAACAAGATGAAGTCAAAATGGATAATTTTATTATAGTTGTAATTTTTTGAACTTATACCAACTTCAAATTATATAAATGATGATACATTTGTAATATTTAGTTTAATTCAATATATTTCTTAAATTTATGTTTAATTTCTTAAGTTTTAATATTTAATTGAATTCTTGAAATTTTAAATTTTATTATTTAATAGCAGTTTTGTTTATAAATAAAACTAATACGTTAAAGATACGTGTTTGAACTTTAAGCAAATGCCTTTATTATCTTTATTATAGATTGTTTTGCTTTATATTATTGTTTTGTTTGGATAAATGTAAGATAAAATATTAAAATTAACTTAAAATAAAAAAATTCCGCCTAGACCCCCTAGGTGCTAGCCCCCCGGCTGTCCTCCTCTCTCACCTAGCGCCTTTTAGAACATTGAACATTACTCTAGCTATAATTTTAATATATATACATATATATAAAGAGAGAGAAAGAAAGCTGCAGTAATATCATGACAAGTCTATACCACCACTAAAGCCCATCTTTTTTTTTCCCTTCGAATCTCCTCAAAATATTATTTTGGTCGGGTCAAATGCCAAACTAGAATTCAAGACACATAACAAAAATATTAGCAATAGAAACGATGAAAAATTGTTGCCACATAAACCTCAGTCACCCATAGCCCCTAACAAACAAATTTCCAATCCCCTACTCTATAACAGAAAAGTTTACCAAAACCAACCATAGCAATTAGATATACTTTCCCCGCTAGGAATTAGTGACAAAAGTACATTAGCACCCCAACTATTCCATTGAAAGCCAAAGTACATTAGCCCAACACTAACTCTTCAATATATCTCTTGTTGGAAGTACCCTGAACTTGATCCCATTGATAACGAGTAGACCCAAATAATTCGATCGGGGTAGTTGCTGAACCATACCAAATAGTTCCGACAACAACAAAAGCTACAAAAAAGACAGCAGTGATACTACTGGAAAGGACGGTTCCAATATTGCCCATACACAATCCTTTGTATGGACGTTGGGGCGGGCAGGTAGACACTAAGATGGAATAGACCGACCAATATACCTAATGTCCCTACTGCAATATGATGAAAGGCTATTCCTCCTAGAACAAAAGGAATAAAACCTTTCACGACCCACACTGGATATATATATGCAATATGATGAGAGGCTATTCCTCCTAGAACAAAACCTTCCACATACCATGATGGATATATATAACAAGTTTATACCACCACTAAAGCCCATCTTTCTTTTCCTTCGAATCTCCTCAAAATATTTATTTTGGTCGGTTCAAATGTCGAATGCCAAACTAGAATTCAAGACGCATAAGAAGATTAACAATAGAAATGATGAAAAATTGTTGCCACATAAACCTCACCCACCCATAGCCCCTAATGAACAAATTTCCCATCCCCTACTCTATAACAGAAAAGTTTACCGAAACCAACAATAGCAATTAGATATAAACTCCCCGCTAGGAATTAATGACAAAAGCACATTAGCATCCCAACAATTCCATTGAAAGCCAAAGTTATTCTTTTACTCCTTATGCCAGAAAGAGACATGTTCCAAAGGGAAACACCATGACCATTTACCAACAAGAGACAAGTTCTCAAGTACCAGTATTCCGTGACCAAATTTCCCTCTCACTAGACCTATACCAAGTGATCTGAGCATCAAATCTAGTCATACAAGTTGTTACCTTCGAACATTCTAAGATCTCCAAACTTCTTTTGTTTTATTTTTGTCCTTTTTTTTGCTGGTGATCTTCACTTATGAAATTGACTTTGTAGTAGCTTACACATGAGAGAATTTATTTGATGGCCCTCCTCTAGGGCAAGGGACACCACACACTCATATTTGGGATTAAACTAGTGGTAAAATAGTCAAACTAACACGGAGTCAAGGTCTTAGTAGTAATAAGACAAGTTAAATAACCTAAGTGTTTGAGTAATCTCTCAGTAGTTGATTTATGAGAATCTAAAACTATGTTTGCCCAAATTCGCCGAACCTTTGCATGGACAAGGTGTTAAATCTATTTTTTTTTCCTTTCATCTTGCTTCTTCTCTCCACTCTTATTTGTGCAACCAAATCATTAATATCACGTCAAGCAATTCCTAAACCAAAATTCTCTGAAAACATCCCAGCCAATCCGTTCATAATTACAACAAATATTACACCCCCGCCCACAAATTAAGAGTCCACATTTCCTTCTTTCAGGCATCCCAAAACAAATATACCAAATCAATAATTTTTCAGTAACTCATGATCTTCAGCTGCTGATTATATCAAAGTTAAATCTTTATTTCTTTTAAAAAAATCAAATTGGGATCCTTTTGTTAAATAGATAGATTAATCATTATAAGAAGTATTCCAATTAATCTCAATTAAAAAATGAAGTCAGTCAATTAACTAACTATAGACAAATATCTAAGAAAAATTACCTCCAATCATTCCTCCACTGCAACCTTAGGACCTGCAAAAATTCAAACAAACCCAATTAAAGTAAGAAACAGATATATACAGACGAAATAGAGGATGAAAAGAGAGAAAGGGAATTGGGGGCGGACCATGGAGGTCCGGATGACGGCCATCTTTGCCCCACCCAATACCGCGAGTAGAATCAAGGTATTGCTGGACTAAATGGCGGCACTTCTGGAGGTGATTAACACCTTCGATCCGGTAACACCACCGAAGTTTCTCCCGGAGAATCTTGGCCGTCTCTATGTCGATCCATTTCTCTCTCACAATGTGCTCCCTCATCTCCAGCATCGCCACCGGGTCCTTATACGGATTCTCCGGGTCAAAATCCGGAGCTCCTTCATCGAAAACCACTTCCTTCTTCCTCCCCATCTCTTCCTCTCTCAAAAACTTGCTCACTGTTCAGAATTTTCTCAGATTGTTGCTATGAGTATTTCGGTATTCTATTCGGGTCGGTTCAACTCATGGCTGCGGACTAATTTATTTCTATTAATTTTTCCCCCCTCTTTTGATAATTATATTGCACCGCATGAGCTACTTCTTTTATTGAGTTTAATTTAAAAAAATTTATTGTTTTAAAAAAAGATTTTTTCTTTTGATTATCATAATATAAAATGATATTATTTCTCAAGTTTACAATGTACGAAAATAAAATCTGATACTTAAATGCAGATTTTTTTTTGAATTTGAAATATTAAGAAATCAATTAAACACCCCTTTGACTAATACCATGCTTAAGATCGCTTAAAAATGTGATTAATAATATTTTTGATTATTACTTCTACTTATAATCAGTTTTAATAAATTATAGCTTGTGTTTGGTAAAGAAAAAAACCTTAAATTAGTAAAAAAAAAAAAATTGGTATAAAAATTAAACATTTGCTAATTACTTATTTCAAATGTAAATTATTAAAAATATTTTAAAAAGTAAATATGAGTAAAGAAGAGAATTATTAAAATAAATAAGGATAGATTAGTAATATATTTGGTCAAATCTGATTATTAAATTTGGCAAATAATCAAAAGCTTCACATTGGATAGTTTCTAATTATTTTCATAAATAGTGATTATAAACAATTTTAAAATCAGTTTAGCAAATATTTTTTATTTTTTAAAATTGATTATAAACATATTTGACTGTTTACAAGCGTCTCTAAGCTAATTCTTACATTTGCATAGTTGCATATCGATGTTCAAAATTTTGACTATCAATCCACAGACTAAACACCTATAAATATACTTTCATAAACCGTTTCTTTAACACTTTACAAAGTTTAGAATGTATGAACCAATCTATCTTACCTAGGATGTCATTTTATTAATAAGTAATACTAATAAATCCCATAATAAATAAAACAAAAAAATGTGGATAATATTTCAAACAAGGCAATCATCTAAGATATCGATAAGTGAATAGCTAATGTTATTGGTCTTTTTTCTTTTTTCATTTAAAATAGTGTCTCAAATGACATGTAATCATTATATTAGTTGAGTATATTTTTTGTGATTCGTAAAGTATAATTATCCTTTTTTTATGGGACTGTCAAATCGAATGAATTATATTACAATTGTAAACTGTTACAACAATAAAAAATTACAAAACAAATAATTGAAAATGTAATCCTTTAAAAAAAATAGCAGATAATCAGAAAAATGATCAATCGTAGCAACAGCTAGTGGACACCATATTATAAACTTTTGAAAAACAGTTATATTCCAAAACTAATAACAAAATATGCAGATATGAACAATAATTTAATTTGATCAAAGTAAGAATTGGTTGTCAAGATAAGAACACACTCAAATCTAAAGTACTATCGGTCTTCAATGAACCACACATCGAAAAAAATCTCACGAGCGAAGAAAAAAAATTCAACTGGAGAAAGCAAAGTCTACCAAGAGATGATAATGAAATCCACTCACAAAATAGAAAAAGAAATCAACCATATCATGGATAAAACAAGCCATACAAAAGGGGAAAATAAACTCCACAAGAAGGGAGAAATTATTATAGCACAAGAAGAGAGATCTAGAGGAGGGTCACTCCAAAAATATGAAAGCCCTACCCAGATCTAAGATGGAGGCTAGGTTTTTTGTCTAGAGATAGTTATCTCGTTAATACTACATCATAAATTTAAGCAAAAAAATTGAAACTTCTAGCATTTACCCTAAGAGTGAATAATTAACCCCATAATATTATATAACAGATTCACGGTTAATTGAGCAAGTAAAAAAGAGACAGAAGAAAAGACTTATTGGGATTAATATGCATGCAAGTAGAATATGGGGTAAAAAAAGATCAGGATGAGAAGAAGTTGTTGTTTCAGAGATTGTGGAGTGAAGATGATGAGATTGTGATATTGAAAGGGATGAGGGATTATGTGGCCAAAAAGAGAATTGATTCGTTTAACAACATGAATGCACTTCATGATTTCGTAAAAGAATCTTTGTGTGTTGATGTTAGCACGAGTCAGTTGCAAGATAAAGTTTGCAGGCTTAAGAAGAAGTTTCTAAACAATATCAGCAAAGAGAATTAAAGATGGGAATTAAGATGGGATCTTTTCAAAACTGCATGAGCATAAATCATATGATGCATCTAAAAAGATTTAGGCGTCTGATGGTAAACTTCTGGGACTAGACAGCTCAAAGGTTAATAATGGTTATGCAAGGAAGAATTTAGCTCAACCAAAGGCAAGGCGACCTGTAGAACAGTCGACAGTCGGGGGCAATGAGATATATTCAATTTGGGAGTAGTGTTGACGTTGGTGACACTGCTGTGGAACATGGGATTCTCAACGATGGGTTGGAGTACATTAAGAGGAGTAAGAGGGTTGAGTTGGAGGAAACGTGAAAGACTCTGAGGGTGGAGGAATGCTAAATTTACTTGAAGAATGTGGAGTTGATTGGGGAGCTGACAACACTAGTTTTTGAAGAAAATGGAGCAAAAAAGGACGAGGATCAGAAGAAGTAGTCGTTTCAGAGGTTGTGGAGTGAAGATGATGAGATTGTGATATTGAAGGGGATAAGGGATTATATGGCTAAAAAGGGAATTGATTTTTTTAACAGCATGAATGCATTTCATGATTTCGTAAAAGAATCTTTGCATGTTGATGTTAGCACGAGTTAGTAAAAAGATAAAGTCCGCAGGTTTAAGAAGAAGTTTCTAAACAATGTCTGCAAAGAGAAATATGGGAAAGATAAGATCTTTTTCAAAACTGCATGAGCAGAAATCATATGATGCGTCCAAAAAGATTTGGGTGTCTGATGGTAAACTTCTGGGACTAAACAGCTCAAAGGTTAATAATGGTTTTGTAGGGAAGAATTCAGCTCAACCAAATGTAAGGCAGTTTGTAGCACAGTCGAGGGCAAGGAGATATATTCAATTTGGGAGTAGTGTTGGCGTTGGTGACACTGCTGTGGAACATATAGGATTCTTAATTAACGATGGGTTGGAATACATTAAGAGGAGTAAGAGGTTTGAGTTGGAAGAGAAGTGGATGACTTTGAAGGTGGAGGAATGCCAACTTTACTTGAAGAATGTGTAGTCGATGAGGGAGCTGACAACACTGATTTTGGAAGAAAATTGATCAAAAAGGATGAGGATAAGAAGAAGCCGTTGTTTCAGAGATTGTAGAGTGAAGATGATGAGATTGTGATATTGAAGGGGATAAAGGATTATATATATATGTGGCTAAAAAGGGAATTGATTCATTTAACAACATTAATGCATTTCATGATTTCGTAAAAGAATCTTTGTATGTTGATGTTAGCACGAGTCAGTTGCAAGATAAAGTCTGCAAGTTTAAGAAGAAGTTTCTAAACAATGTCAAGAGGGGAAAAATAGGATCTTTTAAAACCCACATTAGTAGAAATCATATGATGCGTCCGAACAGATTTGGGCGTTTGATGGTAAACTACTGGGACTAGACAACGTAATTAAAGGTTAATAATGGTTCTGCAAGGAAGAATTCAGCTCAACCAAATACAAGGCGGTCTGTATAAATCATTCGGAGGCAGGGAGATATATTCAATTTGGGAGTAATGTTTGTGTTGGTGATACTGCTGTGGAACATAGGATCCTCAACAATGGGTTGGAGTACATTAAGAGGAGTACGTAAGAAGGTTGAGTTGGAGGAGAAGTGGAAGACTTTGAGGGTGGAGGAATGTCAACTTTACTTGAAGAAGATGGAGTTGATGGGGGATTTAACAACAATGGTTTTGGAAGAAAATGGAGCAAAAAAGGATGAGGATCAGAAGAAGCCATTGTTTCAGATATTGTGGAGTGAATATAATGAGATTGTGATATTGAAGGGGATAAGGGATTATGTGGCCAAAAAGGGAATTGATTCGTTTAACAACGTGATATCATTTCATGATTTCGTATAAGAATTTTTTCATGTTGATGTTAGCACGAGTCAGTTGCAAGATAAAGTCCGCAGGCTTAAGAAGAAGTTTCTAAACAATGTCAACAAAGAGAAAGAGGGGAAATATAGGATATTTTCAAAACCACATGAGCAGAAATCATATAATGCATCCAAAAATATTTGGGCGACTGATGGTAAACTTCTGGGACTAGACAGCTCAAAGGTTAATAATGGTTCTACAAGGAAGAATTCAGCTCAATAATATAAAAAGACAAGTATCGAGTTGTTTTAGTTGCTCCCGAGTCGTCTCACCAAAACAACTCAGTAACTTAAGGATATATTTTGGTGACTCGGAAATTCAAGAAATTTTTAATTTTTCTATTTTAACGTGTCAAATATTTATTTACAGCTAGTGACTTCTCAATTTATATACAAATACATTGTATATTTAATTTTTCTATTTTAATACGTCGTCATATATTTAATGAGCTGAATGAAGCAGAATATCTGAAAATAAAATAATGTATTTGATAATTGTGTGTCTAAAACATCTGAATGCATATATTATCCTATTTTAAATTTATGAGTTGTTATGAACAAATTTATTATGTAATTATAAATAAGTAATGTTATCTAAAAAAATTAAATATAAACTTTTGAACAATTTTTGATGAAGTATACTATTAGTAATATAATGTTAGGAATATAATACTAAAAAGTATTAATAACATTTTATAGTACATAAAATAACAAAAGATTACAATAACATTTATTAAATTGGTTATTCTCCAATTTTTAAGGAAAAATCAAAAATAAGTTATACGTAACAAAATTTATTTACAACAGTAAACAAGATAGATATCGAATGCAAATTTTAATGGTCTATGAGAGTACGTAAATAAAAATATAATTCAACACTATTTCTTACTCATTTAGTCACATTTTTTTTATGAGAGTTTAAAAAAAGTTAAATAAATAATTTAAATGACTTATTCGGTCAAATTTAAATTCATTCAGACTTGTTTAAAAGTAAACAAATAGACTCTAAGATGAATATTTTTCCCTCAAAAGTAAACAAAAAGATTTTATCTTTTGATTATCATAATATAAAACGATATTGTTTCTCAATTTTACACTTGACGAAAGTAACATCTGGCACTTACATGTAATTTTTTTTTTATTTGAAATATTTAGAAATCAATTAAACGCTATGGATGTTCAGAGTTTTTGTTTTGAATATCAATCCACAAACTGTTTAAATATAACTTATTTTTTTTAAAGATTCTATGGAGCTTTAGTAGGGGTGTTGATGGTGCGGTTACAAGGTATAACCGTAACCAAACCGTATTGAACGGTTAATATTGTAGAAATAGTCGTAATCATGATTAATCAAACCGTTCAGTTACTTACGATTTCGGTTATTATTTTACAGTTACGGGTTTTTTCCTGATAATATGATATTCAAATAATGAAAAAAAATAGTAATAAAATAAGTTTAAAAGTTCAAACCACAAGTATTACCCACTATTAATATTCTACAAATTTTTTATACACATATAATATGAAAAAGTAAAAGAAAAATTATATAAATAACCAAAAAAACTAGCAACACAAAGTGTTTTAGAATGTTTCACCAGGTTGATCGTGCCTAGTAAAACTAATGAATTAAATAAAACTGGGTGACAAAATACCTATTCCATAATAAGCAAAATAACAAATTGTACACAATATTTCAAACTATCACTAAAAAGCAATCATTTAGGACATGGATAAGTGAATACTAAATAAGTAACGTTAAGTATCTCAAATTTTTTGTTTAACATGGTATTTCAAATTCGCAACCATTTTGAAAAACCAAGGCTAATCCCCGCGCGCGCGCGCGCGTGTATATATATATATATATATATATATATATATATATATATATATATATATATGGTAAAAATGGGAGTATACAGTCGTGCAACTTTTAAAGTTACACGGCCTACGATCGTAGAGTAGTCACTCCACGATTTGTGAATTCACTCTACGATCGTGGACTACGCTACGATCGTAGAGTGAATTCACTCTACTATCTGAAGACTACTCTACGATCGTAGAGTGAAATCACTCTACGATCGTAGACCGTGTAACTTTAAAATTTACATGACTGTGTATCTCCATATTCCCCTATATATATATGTATATATATTGAACGAAACTATTTTTGTTTAACGGATTGAGTTATAAATTTGCACCGAATTCTAATTACAAAATTTATCAATAGAAAAGAATTATAAGAGAGTTTTACTTATTATACATATTTCGAAAAAAATTATCATTAATACTTATCCACATAACTCACAATCAAAAAATCAATATAAATATTTGCAATATATATCATTTTCCTTCATCAATCAAACTACTCCCTCCGTTCCTTAATATAGGTCGTTTTAGGGTTATGCACAAGCATTAAGGTAATGATTGTATAGCATTAACTATAATATCAATTGTCTATATTACCCTTGTATTGAAATAAGAGATTGTTATTTATTGGACAAAAAATAGTGAGAGAACCAAAGTTACATTTAATATTTGAGGTAATATTGGAAACTAAGCAATTAATGCTTACTTGAAATTCTAAAACGACTTATATTAAGAAATAAAAACTTTTCTTTAAAACGACCTATATTAAGGAAGGGAGGGAGTACCACTTGTCCCTACATTTGGTAAAAATAGTCCAATGGCCACTTACCTAGAATTCTAATATCAAAATGCATAGTAAAATACATTAAAGCCTCATAAGTAAATACATTAGTACTATTATAATATTAAGAATTAATTAAAATTTACATAAAAGAGGAAGAAATAAATTCAAATATGTAACGACCCCAAAATAGATCCATTCCATCCAACCTATTCTGAGTCGCCAAATACATGGTACAGAAAACAACTATAACTTTATTACAATAATTGTCGTGCAAAATACAACAACACATATGCTGTGAGTTTGGATACAAATATATACCAAATGTGACTCATGTTCCAACCGTGGACATCACCTCACAATGACACCTTACATAAAGGTATAGTCAAAAATTATTTTAGAAATTAGAATATTTGGGAAGTGCTCAAGAAAACCTTCGTACATGGGAGGCCATGCATCTAGGTTATGATAGATATCATATGGCCACAGAATTATCCTTGGTTTACCCAATAGACCCCAAAGAAAAACGAGAAGATTACTATCATATTCTTCCCAATGGTGAGTCTTCTCTTGACATATCATTATCTCTACTATCTCTAATTGAGAATTATACTTTAAACAAACACCAAGATTATATAGGTAGTGCTCGTATATATACTCAGCAAGTGGATGAGCACATCCCTGTCTTATGATGACACGAGGTTGTATGTCGTTAGACATCTTGTATGATAGTGGCAAACCACCCTTCCAACGTTGGGTACACCTTACCCTATTGGATTCACCAAATATAACTACTAAATGAACTTTTCTATACTGCTTTGGGAGAACATCCACAGCTAGAGACCACCGTTCTATTTCTCCGTTACCCTCGCTCGACCCAGCTACACTCTTATTACCTGAAAGGAATTGTGAAGCAAAAGGGTGAGCACAACTAGCTCAGTAAAGAATATCATGACTAAAGATAATTCAATTATCAATAGCCTTCATCAACAATAAATCAGAGATTTAGAACATATGGTAAATGATAAAAATTTCAACCATAGTTGCAGCGGAACGAGCAATCCATTAGAAGAGTCAAATAGACTATAAAGTCTATTATTTTCTCCATGTTAAAAATCTACCAACAATGTTTTATCCCTGTAACATCAATCAACAATTCTTGTCCACAATCACATATATAACTCATAATCATAATTGTAGTTCTAAATTCCTCTTCTCATCCAGAACAAAGATAATTTTCATCACTTGTCTTTACCTGAAACATCAAAGATCATGGTTATACCAAATCACAGTTCCTGTTCATAATCATACTAATAACTTCATCTTTGCACTACGGGCCAAAGATATTCATCAACAAGTCATCTTTGCACTACAGGTCAAAGATATTCATCAACAGTTCATCTTTGCATTACTGACCAAAGATATTCAACAACAGGTCATCTTTGCACTACGGGCCAAAGATATTCATCAAGTAATTATACATCTTTGCACTACAGGCCAAAGATATTCATTTGTATCATCATTTAGGACTGAGGATGATGAAAAATATCTTAAAGAGAACGAATCCAATGAGACAGAAGGACAAATAGTAGGGATTCGTATAACAGTTTATCCAAGATCAATAATACTTCATAATAATCAATTGTGAAGCAGAATTCAAAAATAAAGATCAGAACATGGATACAATCAAAGATAGTAACCATAATAGACATCTTGGACAAAAAGGGAAAATTTTATTTTTCGGTGAATAGTGCCGTATACGTGAATAGTGCCGTATACGTGAATAGTAACCCCCGACACAAAAAGTTCCAAATTTGATAAAAACTCATATCAATATTTCAGCATAATGATATTGAAGAAAATAATATCATTAAGAAGAAAATAATATCCCTTACCTCAAAATATCAGTACTTCTGGTCGGAATACCGGTATAAGGCTGAAAGAAACTTGCTCTGATGAATAGAAACTCTCAAAGTATCTAAATACTCACAAAATACACTCAATAATCTAGAGAGAGAAAGAGAGAAAACTTGTTTCTGGTGTAATTTTCAATTCTAACTTAGCCCTCTATTTATAGGAAAATTTTGGTAGGTTTGACCTGCAACCTGATGGCTTTACCTGCTACTATTCCCACCTACCACATTTGAAATATAATTCAGCACATTTCTTCACCAACCACAAGTGGGGCCCACCAATTCTAGAATTTTCCACCAAAATGATAAACTCCGAAAATTCAACAATTTCTGAACCAGTCATCTTGTAAAATTCATAATAAATCATACGTTCATTTTTAACGGTTCAAAATTTGTGGACATATACTCAACTTATATATGTATAACATATCCAAAAATTACCACGATCCAACGGTCGGATTAAAAATTATAACACCCGCAATATTTCTCAAAAACCCTGATTTGATTTTTTTAATACCTCCATTCCGATAAAAATACTGATAAAACACCTCAACATTAACTCCTTCATTTTTTAACCACAAAAATATATCCCTCATTTATATCCACATAAAATAAATATTTTCTTTTCATATGAATCAATAATTAATTATTCACAAATAATATTACAGAATCACATTTATGACAACCAGGCCGTTCCTAGGAAAGAGGGGGCTTTCCAATAAGAATTTTTCCTTACTGGCGCGCAATTAAATGACCAAACCTCTCCTTAGACAGAACTTTCTAGACATTGTCAATAATGTTATCTAATAATACTATTCAAATAATATGAATTATTGATCTGATAATAGAAAATACTGTGCAGCAACAATTATTGAACAACAATAATACAAAATTTCAACGTAGCAATTATTGAATCAATAAAATAAAATATTGAACAGTAATTACTGTAACAATTATTGAGTAGTGCCTTCTTACGTAAGAATCAATAATTTCAAAAATACTATGCAATACCGTGTGCTACTGTGCAATAACGCGTATTACTATATTTTAACCACCGGGTATTCCAACAGTGTTAACGGTAACAACTACGCCGTTATTTGTAAAAACTCAAATTTGTCGTTTTTCCTTCACCCGACAGTTATTCGTTATGGGGCCCACAAATAGCTGCGCCGTCGTACGAATATTTTCCGACAGAAAGAATATTCCACGACCAAACGAATATTCCCCGACAACAATGATTATTTTATAACCACTTGCTTATTTTGAAAAAAAAAATTCATATTTCACCCATAACTGTAAACTTTTATCAATTTAACTATTTACTGAATAGTAATTATAAGAAAAATTGCATACTTTTATTTCATAAAATTCGGGGTCTTACAATCTCCCCTCCTTATGAAATTTCGTCCCCGAAATTTACGTACCTGGTATTTCGAAGAGTTGAGAATACCTTGCTTCCATTTCAGATTCTATCTCTCAGATCATCATGATTTCTCCATTGCTCTTCTCCCATGATAACTTCATTTGGGTTCCTCATTTGTTGGGAAGTCATGACAACCGCCATCCCTCGAACTACTCGGCTTTGACTTGTCTGGAGCAGCATTTGGCGTCATCATTACCGTTGGAATATACCTTTCTATAGGACATATTCCTCCCTTAACTGCCTCTTCGTACTCCTCATTCATGATCTGAATCATCAATCTTCGATCCATATCGGATTCAGGTTGACCGCTATGTACAGGGTAATTCAAAACTCGATGTTGGGTTCTCCCAATTGCTTTCCAAAAAGAGAAATTCATATCATCTATTTTAGCCTTCTTAGATCGAACATCTCTTTCCACAATATCCACGTGTCGTGCGGCTTTTGCCCATGCATCACTTATTCTCACTCGTTCAATTTTTTCTTCTTTCAACTCAGATTCCATTTTTATCATCTTATACTCTGCCAAAGAATGCTTCTGTTCAAGCATCACATATCGGGTAACACAAGCTTGAATTGTTGCATCTTTTTGTTCCACGACCGCCTGTCGTTCTTCTGCCTGCTCTTCTAACTCATGAATACGATTTTGAAATTCTACATTTTGATCATATAATACCTCTAATAAACTCTCCTCTGGTACTTCTTCTTCCTCTTCTTCCTCAGTCTCAGCTGTTACCTCTGCGACTATCTCGGGTGCAACTATCAATTCTTCACTCACCACATAGATATCTCTAATTCCTTCTTCGTCTGACATCACATTATCATGGTTAGTGATTAGAGGTATCCCCACAGTCTCATTCACTCAATTGTTAGCATTCTCAGCTGCCATTCTCAAATACTGCCATAAAATAAGGGTTAATTAAACAAATTAACATATCACATAATATCCCAATATTATGACTAACCAATAAATAAGCTTAGGTAGGACACACTAGCGAAGGATTTACGCATCTCTCCCCTCCTAGTTGTATTCCCCGATCTCCGCCAGAGATCATATCCCTAAGCTCTGATACCAAATGTAACGACCCCAAAATAGATCCATTCCATCCAACCTATTCTGAGTCGCCAAATACATGGTACAGAAAACAACTATAACTTTATTACAATAATTGTCGTGCAAAATACAACAACACATATGCTGTGAGTTTGGATACAAATATATACCAAATGTGACTCATGTTCCAACCGTGGACATCACCTCACAATGACACCTTACATAAAGGTATAGTCAAAAATTGTTTTAGAAATTAGAATCTTTGGGAAGTGCTCAAGGAAACCTTCGTACATGGGAGGCCATGCATCTAGGTTATGATAGATATCATATGGCCACAGAATTATCCTTGGTTTACCCAATAGACCCCAAAGAAAAACGAGAAGATTACTATCATATTCTTCCCAATGGTGAGTCTTCTCTTGACATATCATTATCTCTACTATCTCTAATTGAGAATTATACTTTAAACAAACACCAAGATTATATAGGTAGTGCTCGTATATATACTCAGCAAGTGGATGAGCACATCCCTGTCTTATGATGACACGAGGTTGTATGTCGTTAGACATCTTGTATGATAGTGGCAAACCACCCTTCCAACGTTGGGTACACCTTACCCTATTGGATTCACCAAATATAACTACTAAATGAACTTTTCTATACTGCTTTGGGAGAACATCCACAGCTAGAGACCACCGTTCTATTTCTCCGTTACCCTCGCTCGACCCAGCTACACTCTTATTACCTGAAAGGAATTGTGAAGCAAAAGGGTGAGCACAACTAGCTCAGTAAAGAATATCATGACTAAAGATAATTCAATTATCAATAGCCTTCATCAACAATAAATCAGAGATTTAGAACATATGGTAAATGATAAAAATTTCAACCATAGTTGCAGCGGAACGAGCAATCCATTAGAAGAGTCAAATAGACTATAAAGTCTATTATTTTCTCCATGTTAAAAATCTACCAACAATGTTTTATCCCTGTAACATCAATCAACAATTCTTGTCCATAATCACATATATAACTCATAATCATAATTGTAGTTCTAAATTCCTCTTCTCATCCAGAACAAAGATAATTTTCATCACTTGTCTTTACCTGAAACATCAAAGATCATGGTTATACCAAATCACAGTTCCTGTTCATAATCATACTAATAACTTCATCTTTGCACTACGGGCCAAAGATATTCATCAACAAGTCATCTTTGCACTACAGGTCAAAGATATTCATCAACAGTTCATCTTTGCATTACTGACCAAAGATATTCAACAACAGGTCATCTTTGCACTACGGGCCAAAGATATTCATCAAGTAATTATACATCTTTGCACTACAGGCCAAAGATATTCATTTGTATCATCATTTAGGACTGAGGATGATGAAAAATATCTTAAAGAGAACGAATCCAATGAGACAGAAGGACAAATAGTAGGGATTCGTATAACAGTTTATCCAAGATCAATAATACTTCATAATAATCAATTGTGAAGCAGAATTCAAAAATAAAGATCAGAACATGGATACAATCAAAGATAGTAACCATAATAGACATCTTGGACAAAAAGGGAAAATTTTATTTTTCGGTGAATAGTGCCGTATTCGTGAATAGTGCCGTATACGTGAATAGTAACCCCCGACACAAAAAGTTCCAAATTTGATAAAAACTCATATCAATATTTCAGCATAATGATATTGAAGAAAATAATATCATTAAGAAGAAAATAATATCCCTTACCTCAAAATATCAGTACTTCTGGTCGGAATACCGGTATAAGGCTGAAAGAAACTTGCTCTGATGAATAGAAACTCTCAAAGTATCTAAATACTCACAAAATACACTCAATAATCTAGAGAGAGAAAGAGAGAAAACTTGTTTCTGGTGTAATTTTCAATTCTAACTTAGCCCTCTATTTATAGGAAAATTTTGGTAGGTTTGACCTGCAACCTGATGGCTTTACCTGCTACTATTCCCACCTACCACATTTGAAATATAATTCAGCACATTTCTTCACCAACCACAAGTGGGGCCCACCAATTCTAGAATTTTCCACCAAAATGATAAACTCCGAAAATTCAACAATTTCTGAACCAGTCATCTTGTAAAATTCATAATAAATCATACGTTCATTTTTAACGGTTCAAAATTTGTGGACATATACTCAACTTATATATGTATAACATATCCAAAAATTACCACGATCCAACGGTCGGATTAAAAATTATAACACCCGCAATATTTCTCAAAAACCCTGATTTGATTTTTTTAATACCTCCATTCCGATAAAAATACTGATAAAACACCTCAACATTAACTCCTTCATTTTTTAACCACAAAAATATATCCCTCATTTATATCCACATAAAATAAATATTTTCTTTTCATATGAATCAATAATTAATTATTCACAAATAATATTACAGAATCACATTTATGACAACCAGGCCGTTCCCAGGAAAGAGGGGGCTTTCCAATAAGAATTTTTCCTTACTGGCGCGCAATTAAATGACCAAACCTCTCATTAGACAGAACTTTCTAGACATTGTCAATAATGTTATCTAATAATACTATTCAAATAATATGAATTATTGATCTGATAATAGAAAATACTGTGCAGCAACAATTATTGAACAACAATAATACAAAATTTCAACGTAGCAATTATTGAATCAATAAAATAAAATATTGAACAGTAATTACTGTAACAATTATTGAGTAGTGCCTTCTTACGTAAGAATCAATAATTTCAAAAATACTATGCAATACCGTGTGCTACTGTGCAATAACGCGTATTACTATATTTTAACCACCGGGTATTCCAACAGTGTTAACGGTAACAACTACGCCGTTATTTGTAAAAACTCAAATTTGTCGTTTTTCCTTCACCCGACAGTTATTCGTTATGGGGCCCACAAATAGCTGCGCCGTCGTACGAATATTTTCCGACAGAAAGAATATTCCACGACCAAACGAATATTCCCCGACAACAATGATTATTTTATAACCACTTGCTTATTTTGAAAAAAAAAATTCATATTTCACCCATAACTGTAAACTTTTATCAATTTAACTATTTACTGAATAGTAATTATAAGAAAAATTGCATACTTTTATTTCATAAAATTCGGGGTCTTACAAAATAAATCTCACACAAAGATTATTTTTGTATTTATATATGGGTAATTTAAGGCATATTTTAGCTAAGTTTGACTAAGGTTGTGTTTGATAAACTTGAGAATTAAGATCTGAATAATTATGATGTCTTAATAAATTAGATCATCTGAATGGTTATGAGGTCTGAATCTAAAAAACTGTTTGATAACTATAAAGTAAGTTGTCTCTTAATGATACTATTTTATCATTTTAAAGGGTAAAATTTTATTTAATAATTTTAAATATTCAATTTAATAAAAATGAGTGAATAATATTGTTGAATATATTTATATAAAAAAAATTATCAAAAAAATTTCATTAAGAGGTACCTCTTAATTATTAAGATTTCATTTTCTGTCTTAACGATTAAGAGGCATTCAGAGGTAACAAAAAAAAACAGCATCATACCTCTTAGCGAATAAGAGGCAGTCCATTAAAAGGCATTCAGACGTAAACAAACAACACCTAAGATTATTTAACAAAACGATATAATTTTACATAAAAATTATAATTATTTTTTTAAAATATAAAACTCGTAAATGAAAACTAAACCCTATGGTGTAAAACTATGTCATTTTACTGAAGTTCTTACCAAGTAGTCTTAGATTACCTTTTTCATATATATATATAATGAATAGATTTAGACGGAAAATAAAGGTAAATAAATAAATATTTTACAATTCTTATTATGTCATTACTTACGAACATAAATTAATATAAATATAAAATAGCAATTTAAAAATGAAAGTTATTTTTTTTTTCATTTTTTGCTTTATAAAATAGAAACAATTTAAAAGACATAACTTTCTATTCTTTTTCCTTTTTAAAATTAGTTTTCCATTTTTTCTTCCAAAACTCATAAATAGCATCAAAAGCAAAATTTTCCCGGGAAAGAAAAAGAAAATGATGGAGAGATGAGAGGAGGAAGAGGGAGAGTTGTGCTCCTACCTTCACGGATTGCGGACAGGTTATTGACCTGTTTTAGAACACCAACGGTACACGGAAGCTCAACCAAATAAAAAAAATATAGAAAAAAGGGAATATTTGTTTTTGTTAGATTCTTCCTCTTGCTCATCCCTCAGGTTTGTTTACTTTCTTTCTTTCTTTTATTTCCCTTTTTATTTTATGTACTAATGAATTAGAAATTGTTTAATTGTCATTTCTAAATCTTTTTTGCTACTTGTGGAGCCATTCAATTCATGGGTATTTTATCATATATTATGTCTTTTATGAATAAATTACGCATTTATTTTCACCTCATTGTTCAATCTGCATTTTTCTCAATGCATCATATATCAATCTGCATTTTTCTCAATCTTATATCACGTCTTTTATGATATTTGTTTTGGGTTTTTGTCATTTTAATTTATTTTTCTGGGTTTTAATTTTTATGTCTTTTTAGGACATGAGTTTTTGGGAGACAATGTGTTTAAAGATTGAGTTTGTGATGTATATGGTAAGCTTGTATCTGAACCCATTTGTTATTTTCCCAAATGGGTTGAGAAAATTACATCAACCTTGAAATTTGTACCCTTTCTATGATTAAAATTGATAATTATTTGCTATTAGATAATCTGAATTATATTCCACTAGACAATTAATGGTAGCTAGATTACTTAATGCAGCTTGGAGTGGGAGTAATCATGACTCAAACTGTCTTGTATATCCCATTAGAGATTTTTCATTCGTGTCGGGTATTCAATCTGTGCTTAGCTGCAATGTGAAACTGACCTTCATACCATTATATATTTTCCCTTTTCAGGATTGCGAATACTTATTTTTTTCTAGTTGAAGGAGATTAGTAGTGTTTGAATATCTTATTTTACCATGGTAGCATAGTCGAGTTCTAATGCCAAATCCCCCAAATGGATCGACAAGCTAAGGATGTATTTGAACCTACATCAACTAGTAATGGTGAGGATGAAGAATGTGAAATGTTGATTTGCCCGTTTATTTATCTATAATTAATTAGGTCATTAACTTGAGTTTTTTTTTCTCTATATTTTCTGCAGATAAGCAGCGAGTGGCTTTGATCGAGTGGTTAAATAGTACTCTTTCTAATGTCAGCTTGTCAATAAATGCCTCAGATGAGGATTTGAGAGCATTTTTGATAGATGGTAGTGTTTTATGTCGAATTTTAAATAAACAGAAACCCGGATCCGTCACTGAGGTACTTGGATGATTTTAACGGATTTTTATTTCTTATTCTAATAATTGAAGATTTTTTTGTGGATTTGATGATTGTGTTCCTATTGATATTTTGTTTTTAGTCTGACGGTTCTAATCATTCTTCGAAGTTGGGCGTAGAAAATGTTAACAAGTTTCTTGCAGCTATGGACGAGATGGGATTGCCTAGATTTCAAATTCAAGACCTAGAAAAGGTAATAAATGTTTACAAGACCTAGTGGTTCTCTTGAATTAATTATCTTTGATATTTATATGGTTCTCTTGAATTAATTATCTTTGATATTTATATATCAACTTAGTAGTATATGCCAATGCTACAATTTTTATGCGATATAATATGACTGAAAATAAAAGCTTGCTTGATATGCAGCATAATATATGTTGTTAATTAGCTTATGTTATGTAATCATTACCAGAATATCATTCTGCTAATCCTCTTCTTTAAAAATTACGATTTGCTAATTTATGCTCCCTGTCTCTTGCTCCCTCTAATTGTTGAGTTTCAATTCATCCAGGGTTCTCTGAAAATTGTCTTCGAGTGCTTGCTAGCACTTCGAGCAAAATTTGTAGCAAATGTTGGGAGATATGGTCTTCCTAGCACTCCTAAAACTCCTAGCACTCCTAACATTAGTTCAGCGACTTCATCTGGAAATGATTCTAGCGTGAGATGGAAGCCTTTAGTAGATCGATATGGAAGTGGTGATGCTTCTCCACATGGAGAAAATTCTAGAGCTTCTACAATATTGGGAGAAGAAAAATGGAAAGCTGCATCCGAATCAAAATCTCAACGTGCTTTGCGTAGTCCTGTCATGTCAGGTATCTCTCCCTCTTATGTTCAGGTTTTGTTTATACACATGATTATCATGAAAAAGAAGTTTATTGATTAGCAAATAACTACAAAAAATCCTTCATGTTGTGAATTCTTTAATTAACTACATTGATTTAAATTAGTTTTCAGCTCATTTTGTTTAATGAACTTGCATATTCTGTCACATCCAAACATGACCAAGTCAGTGGTTTTATTTTGTTCTGTTCAGTTTCTAAGATTTACTTGGAATTTTTATGTCACATGTTTTTTTTCCCTATTGTATAGAGCCATCTGCGGCATTACTACACCATGTTGGACACAAGTTCCATGAAGTGTTTCAAATGAAACACGGGGGCTATGCAGATCTCCCTCCTTCAAAGCTTTCAGAAATGATGAAATCAAACAGCTTGGACGTATGTTCCCTAAGCGGTTCCCAATTTTTTTTTGGCATTTGACCATAACATTTGGCCCTGTTTATATTTCTATTTGTGATGGTCTGAATTTATGCTTTTTTGATGCATTCCAGTATTCCTTGTTTGCAGAATGCCCCAACGCAGTCACTTTTAAGCGTTGTGAATGGAATTCTAGATGAAAGTGTAGAAAGAAAGAACGGTGAAATACCTTATGTATGTAAGGAAACATAAACATGATAACTGACTTTCTCGTTTATATATTCGTTCTCAAGTTTTTCAAGTATATTCTAATGTCAGTTTCTTTCATTCCTCAGCGCGTGGCGTGCCTATTGAGGAAAGTCGTGCAAGAGATTGAGCGGCGTATTTCTACTCAAGCAGAGCACTTAAGAACTGTAGTGTGTCAAAAGATTTTATTATTGCTATTTTGTATTGAATTCTTCAGCCTCATTACTTGATTGCTTTTCTACGTGCAGCAAAACAATCTATACAAGGCTCGCGAGGAAAAATACCAGTCCAGAATTAAAGTTCTTGAAGCCCTTGCAACTGGGACTAGTGAAGAGACACAGGTAGTATCAAAAACTTTAATGTGAAGTTTCTCGCCGAGGTTTGCGTTTTTGTGTGCCTCTAGTATGAATCTCATTCACCAAATGATAAAATCTTATTTACAGATTGTAATGAACAAGCTCCAGCAAATAAAGGTATAATATAACCCTTTTTTATTCCCTCTTCTGTTTCTTTCTTCTTCTCTTCCTCTCAGTTCTTTTTCGGGGTTGGGGGGTTCAACAGATTAGAGAGCATGTTTTGGTTATTTATTTATATTTTGATATGATTATACATGATAATTACATTTACAGCACATTATGTTTTTTCTCCGTTTATGCCAAGCTTGTTTTCTTGTGTCAGATATTAACAATTAGGTTCTGTACAGATTCGTACATGAAATTTGAGAACTAATTTCCCATGTTTTTAGTTTGCAACAATTAGATAGTATTATATGTCAAACTCTTGTTCATATAGAATTTTGCATTATTGGGATTTACTTGGTCCTTTCTTTGGTTATTATTCTAGACTGAGAAGAGCATACTAGAAGGAAAAAAGAAGGTTGAGGATCAGGACGTAGAGAGATTAATAAAACAGAAGGATAACAACCATCTTGAAATCGAGTCTCTAAAGCAAGAGCTAGAAACAGCTAAGAAAAATTACGAGCAGCTCCGCTTACAAATGGATTCAGAACCTAAGGGAGATACAGAATCTAAGGGAGCGCAGGAAATTGCATCTCTGAAGCAAGAGTTGGAAACAGCTAAGAAAAATTATGAGCAGCTTCGCTTACAAATGGATACAAATGCCAAGGGAGCTCATGAAATTTTGACTCTGAAGCAAGAGCTGAAAATAGCTAGGAATAATTATGAGCAGCGGTGCTTGCAAATGGAAACAGAAGCCAAGGGAGTTCAACAAGAGCTTGAGGAGAAGCTAAAGGAAGTTGTGCACCGCTTGACAGATTCAAGAAATAGAGTTGAAGAGCTTGAGGCCTACTCCGAGTTGAAAAGTCGGCAGTGGAACAAGAAGAAGCATGCCTACCAAGTATTTACAGAATTCCAGCTTGGTGCATTGCGGGTATGCTGCAGGGCCTAAATTTCCTTTACTTCCTCCATAATGACTTTTATCTTGTACATTATAATGAATTTACAGAATATTTCAGGGGCTTAAAGTTTCTTCCCAAGCAATGAGGCAGGAAATTACGAAAACACAAAAGAGTTATCTTGAGGAGTTTAATCATTTAGGTTGGGTTTGTTTACGCAAAATCCTTTTTACTTCTGAGATATTTATCATACATGCTCTCATGAATTAATATTTACTTGTTTTTTAGGGAAAAAGATTGAAGTATTAGAAAATGCTGCAGAAAACTATTATGCTGTCCTAGCTGAAAATCGGAAGCTGCATAACGAGGTCCAAGATCTAAAAGGTGCCACTGCTTATTTTAGCTTTTTTCATGCTTGTATATGAGTAAGTTTTTATGTCTTGTTTGAATTTTGTTGAATAGGAAATATTAGAGTGTATTGTCGGATAAGGCCATTTCTTCCTGGACAAAAGGGAAAACAGTCGATTGTAGAACATATAGGTGAAAATGGGGAGCTAATAGTTGCAAATCCATCCAAACAAGGAAAAGAAAATCAGCGCTCGTTCAAGTTCAATAAGGTCTATGATCCAGCTGCAACTCAAGGTTTTTAATCTTTACATTTGTGGTTTGTTTATGCTTCTATTACAGTTAGTGCAAAACTGATTATGATGCTTGCTATCAGATTTAGATTTACACAAATATGTGTCATCACTTATAATCATTATTTTGAATGTTGACAGCGAATGTATATTCAGATACCCGACCCTTGATACAGTCGGTATTGGATGGATACAATGTATGTATATTTGCATATGGCCAAACTGGTTCAGGGAAGACCTACACAATGGTATGACCACTTTCAATTTGATAATTTCAAACATATAGTGCTGATGTTGTTTAGCATTTCTTATATGAACATATGTGTTTCTGCAGATGGGCCCTGATGAAGCAACTGAAGAGGATTGGGGGGTTAACTATCGAGCTCTAAATGACCTTTTCCATATCTCTCAGAAAAGAGAGAGTTCGTATACTTATGAAATTGGGGTTCAGATGGTTGAAATATATAACGAACAAGTGCGTGATTTACTGGCAAGTGGCGGTTCTCAAAAAAGATATCCTTCCATATATTTTTTTCAAAATAATTTATAAACTGATATAAAGATGTGCTTCTAGATTATATTAAGTAGTATCCCTAGTTTAGTCTGATAAATGTCTCATTTTGTTGACAAATATCTGATACTTTATCTTGACTTGATAATATCCCCCAATGAACTTTTAATATCATTGAGTTTTGTTGCAAATTTTGGGTTTGTAGGTGTGTGACCAGTCTAATTTTCCTTGTCTTTCACTTCTCAGTGCTGATTTTGAATTTCTTTATGTCGTCCTTGTTTTTTTATTAAATGAAATATGGTCTATTGAGACGTTGATAGATCAAACCCTTGTTTTCCTTGATTTGCGCACACTTGGGATTGTGACAGCCTCACAATCGAATGGATTAGCTGTCCCTGATGCTAGCATGCAGACTGTCCAATCAACCTCGGATGTGTTGGACTTGATGGAAATTGGATTTAAAAATAGAGCTAAAGGTTCGACTGCCATGAATGAAAGAAGTAGCCGATCACACAGGTTCTTACTATGAATAACAAGATAGTCTCTGAATTATTTGTCTCATCTGTTTCTCATTGTAATTATGTGCATGCATGCAGCGTTCTGACAATTCATGCTCGTGGAACGGATGTGAAGACTGGTTCTTTCTTGCGGGGTAGTCTTCATTTGGTAGATCTTGCGGGAAGTGAAAGAATAGACCGTTCTGAGGCAACTGGCGACAGACTTAAGGAAGCACAACATATAAACAAATCTTTATCTGCCCTTGGAGATGTCATCTTTGCGTTGGCACAAAAGAGTTCTCATGTTCCATATAGAAATAGCAAGCTCACTCAAGTCCTTCAAAGCTCTCTAGGTATATCCTTATTGTCCCTTCCCTATTATTCTGGAGATGGTTGCCACAGATGAACCAGAATAGTATGAAATTTGCGTACTTCTCTTTATATTAAATCCTGAATTTTTGAGATATTTTCACAGTGATTTACAGCTGTTGATATCTCATTGCACAGAATATATTAGTAAAGTTGTGCGTCTACACAATTACAGTCCTGTAGATGAGAAAAAAATTCTAGTCAATCATTTGTCTATCGCAAATCATTCTGACACTTCCAATTTATTTATTTATATATATACATTTGGGTGATTAGATTTTTATACCTTTCAAAATAACTAATATGTTAATTTTTGAAATTCTGATTAATGAGGCCATTAGGTTTCACGGGGATATATATGAAAGAGAATATCTTGTCCGTCTTGATTATGATAATATGATTAAACGATACCTTATTAGTTAACTTTTATATTTTATAACACAGGTGGTCAAGCAAAGACACTTATGTTCGTGCAGCTTAATCCTGATGTTAGCTCATTTTCTGAAAGCCTAAGCACCTTGAAGTTTGCTGAAAGAGTTTCTGGAGTGGAGCTCGGTGCTGCAAAGAGCAGCAAAGAGGGCAGAGATGTTCGAGAATTAATGGAACAGGTTCTCTATTATATTTACACGTTATTTAGTTTTTGTGCTCGTCAGATTATGTCATTTTGACATAATCCAGTTATTAACGATCCTTCTGACTGATGTTTAACTAAAATAATACCGTGTAGATGAAACATTCTTTCATAATTCCACTGCATACCAGCTCATTTTTTGCCATTTGAAAATATAATACAAACACTCATAATTAATATACAAGTTAGGAACTATTTATTATTTGGTATTTTACAAAATGCATCTACAGGTGATATCTCTGAAAGACACAATTGCAAAGAAAGATGACGAGATTGAGCGGTTGCAACTGCTTAAAGACTTCAAAAATGTCAATCAGAATGGTGAGAAACGCGCCACAACATCAACGAGGTCTTCTCCTTCAATTCAAAATACTCCTCAACGAAGCTTAAAAGAATCCAGTGTGAAAAACTTGAGAGCGGCTTTTGATCAGGGCAACTACTCGGACAATAATGATAGGAATTCTGCGGCTAGTTCCCTCCAACACTCGAAATCTTTTGGAGGGAATGAAGGTCAGAATTTGTCCACAGATGCAGAAAACTTAGAATTTGATGATGGTGAATATGAGGAGCGATCGAGTGACATTTCTGATGGTGGTCTTTCTTTAGGAACAGACACTGAGGGATCTGTAGAAACCAATCTTTTACCTGAAGGTGCAAAACCATCCGACGATACCAAAAGGTAAAGATTTTTTTTTAATTTTTATATTTAAACTGAAACCAGCTCATGTTTCCATTAATAATCTTATAGGGTTTATATTTACATAAATTAAAATAGATAGAAAAAAGGAATTCCTACACTCAGTTTACTAATCTTTTGTCCTAAAGAATCAAACTTTAAATATGGTTAAACCCCCCCCCCCCCACCCCACGCACGTACTTTGTTTTGTGCATAGGACCTTTTGGATTTCTACCTTTTCTTCTCTAATAATTTTTTCTTTTCCCTAAATAAAACATAAAAATCAAGCCACCTTTTTGAATCTTTTCCCATCACAATTTGCCGGAGAAATCAAATTCTTACTATTTTCTTTTTCCCATTTTTCCTTTTACTTCTATGGTTTAGCATTTAGGGTTTGTATTTATTAAACCAAAACTACCTAATCTTTGTGCAGGAGTAAACAATTATGAAATCAAAGTTACATTTTGACAAAGGTTCTTGAATTAATTTTTTTGCAGGCCTAAGTCAACAGTTAAGATTCCTCGCCGCACGCTGAAATCGGCTACAACGCATAAATCGACAAACGACGCTACCAAGGTGTCAACAGGTTATAATATAAACTTTTCACAGTTCACCCTCTAATTCTTGTTGATGATCATACTTTTAGCTGGTCCATTAAAAAAATCTGTTGATGAGCAACCTTAATTTTTTTTTTATTATTACTAGTTTATCTAATATACACTACTTACTTGTGTGTTAAAAGTGAGAATACGTCGTATTAAAATATGGCGGAGTAGATAATGGGAGAGAAGGGAATGGATAGTATGAAGTTAACTTTGGTCAATTGACCAATACAGTATCGACACGCAGACGGGAGGTGATCTGTGACGCCCCCAAAATTAGGTATACATCACCCATCTTGGGTCGTCAGATACATAGTACAGAATACAAATACAACTTAATAATACAACTGTCGGGTACAATACGACAAAACATAAACTGTGAGTTTGAATACAAATATTATCTTCTAGAGAGTATTCATACTCAAAAAGAGTCCTCATTACATTTATTAACACACCATTACATAGAATAGTGAGGACTACTAACTAATACTATCATTCGGACCATCACTCCGTACCCCGACTTGTCCCAGCTACGTTCTCATTTCCTGAAGAGAACAGTGAAAGAAAGGGTGAGCTCAACTAGCCCAGTAAGAAATATTATGACTAAGATAATGCAGAATAAATTATCATTAGCCTTCAACAATGTTAAACTGATAAAATATAATAGACATCAAGTTTAACTGTAGCGGAACAAGCAATCCATTAAAAGAGTCAAGTAGAAAATAAACTCTACTATCTTTTATGATTTAAAAGATTTTCCAACACTTGATCGCTGAGACTCAGCTTAATAAAATAATCCACATCATCGAATCACCCCTGCACTACGGCCAAGGATATTCGTATATTCATTAATGGTCATGATCATGCCAACAACTGTCCATCAATGCACTACGGGCCAATGAGGACTTTTACCACATCATTTGTAACATTACGGTCATGATTATACCGAATAATCCCTGGTCATAATCATACCAAGTCCATCTATGCACTACAGGCCACAGATGACTTTCAACATTTTATAAACATGAGGATGATGACAATGATATAAGAATTCAATAAAACAAGTTCAAGAATTAATTTATCCAAGAATTAACAACGTCCAAATTGTCAACATGATACTGCTTTGTGGAGTAAAATTCAAGAATGCTTAGAAGAATATTTTCATGAAAAGATACTGGATGAAACGCAATTATCAAGGATATTCCACAAATTTCATGGAGTATAGAAGTCAAAACTTAACCAACTGAGTACAATAAAGAATGGAATAACAAAAGAAATCACCATGCATGCGATAGACCGCACAGACAGGTTATTCCAACAGAATAATAAATAATGGAACCAGGTCCGGCGTAAACGCACAGACAGGATATTCCGACAGAATAATAAATAATGGAACCAGGTCCGGCGTAAACGCACAGACAGGATATTCCGACAGAATAATAAAGAACAGTAATAAATAATGGAACCAGGTCCGGTGTAAAACACACAGACAGGATGTTCCAACAGAATAATAATAAAGACGGAACCAGGTCCGGTGTAAAACACACAGACAGGATGTTCCAACAGAATAATAATAAAAACGGAACCAGGTCCGGTGTAAAACACACAGACAGGATGTTCCAACAGAATAATAGAAGAATGTCACCAAGTATAGGGTAGACCGCGTATACAGGTTATTCCAACAGAATAATAAGAAATGGAATAACAGTTCTCTTCATGAATAAGAAAGAATAACACCCCTTACCGTTTTAAAGAAGAGCTGAAGTAAGGAAGTAGTTAAGTAGCAGAATACTCTTCTTCTCTCTCTCTATAGTTTCTCTCTATAGTTTCTCTCTATAGTTTCTCTCTCTAGAGTTCAGTGAATTCGTAAGAAATAATGAAGGAATGAGCTGCTATTTATAGAAAAATAGAATGCATAGTAACTAATCCATGAACGGTCCAGATTGATTACTTTAATCTGACGGTCCATATTTAAAGAAAAAATCTTTTAAATAAAATAAAATATATTCTATTTATAGAATAACTTTAATAAAGTATTTTGTTTTATATAAAAAGATGTTTCTGTTTTATTACGTTAATAATACGAATAAAACAAAACGTCATTATCGCTAAATAATTCATATTATTAACTGACAATAATTGAATCAAACTGAGTGACTTCTCACATAAGCATTAATAATCAATACCGTGTGCTACTATGCAACCACACGTATTACTGTACTTTTACTACCGAGTAGTTCAACAGTAACAATGGTAAAATTTCCGCCGTTATTTTTATAGAAAGATAATTCTGTCGTTTTCTCAATCCGACAATAATTCCGTTGTGGGGTCCACCAATGATTGTGCCGTCGTACGAATATTCCCCGACAAAAAGAATATTCTCCGACCAAACGAATATTTTATAACAACTTGCTTACTTTGCAAAATTTATAAATATTACCCACAACTATAACATTATATCAAATTAACTCCATAATATTCAAAAATGATATTTATAGAAAATTCATCTTTATTTATAAAAGTTGGGGTCTTACAACCTCCCCTTCTTATGAAATTTCGCCCTCGAAATTAGGGTACGTACCTGGTATGTCGAAGAGGTAAGGATACCTTGATTTCATTTCTGATTCTAACTCCCAAGTCATTTCCTCAACATCGTGGTTTCTCCACAAAACTTTGACTTGAGGTATAACCTTGGAGCGTAGAATATGTTCCTTCTTATCCAAGATTTGAACAGGAACTTCTTCATACGTCAAATCCTCCGCTATTTCGTCCGGTTCTAACTCAATAATGTGGTTCGGGTCTTCCACATATTTGCGTAACATGGATATGTGAAAAACGTTATGAACACGAGACATACTTGGCGGTAAAGCGAGTCTATAAGCCACAGTTCCTACTCGATCGAGGATTAAAAATGGACCGATGAATCGAGGATTTAGCTTTCCTCTCTTTCCAAATCTCGTAACTCCTTTCCATGGAGCAACACGTAAGAACACATGATCTCCTACATCAAATTCCACGTCCTTTCGATGAAGATCAGCATAACTCTTTTGTCGATCTTGTGAGGTTTTTATACGTTGTCGGATCGTTTGAATCTTTTCTGTAGTCATACGTACCAACTCCGGTCCCAACAACGTTGCTTCGCCCACCTCATCCCAGCATACTGGAGAACGACATTTTCTTCCATACAATGCTTCGAATGGAGCCATGCCAATACTTGCTTGATAACTGTTGTTGTAGGAAAACTCCACCAATGGTAAGAACTTGTCCCAACTTCCCTTGAAGTCAAAGACACAGAGTCTTAATAGATCTTCAAGAGTTTGAATAGTCCTCTCTGATTGTCCGTCCGTCTGAGGATGATATGCTGAACTAAATCGTAACTCCGTGCCCATAGCTTTTTGTAAACTAACCCAAAATCGTGAAGTGAATCTTGGGTCTCGATCAGAAACTATGGATACTGGCATACCATGCAGTCTTACAATCTCGTTTATGTACATACGAGCAAGACGTTCAAGTGTATAAGTTTCTCGTATCGGTAAGAAATGAGCAGACTTGGTCAATCTATCAACAATGACCCAAATCGCATCAATACCTTGAGAAACCCTAGGAAGACCGGTAACGAAATCCATGGTAATGTGCTCCCACTTCCATTCTGGAATTTCAAGTGGTTGCAATGGACCTTTTGGTACTTGATGCTCCGCTTTGACTCGTTGACAAGTTAGACACCTTGAGATAAACAACGCTATCTCTCTCTTCATATTGCTCCACCAAAATGTATGACGAAGATCATGATACATTTTGGTACTTCCAGGATGGATTGCAAACGGTGTGTTGTGCGCCTCCATCATGATTTCATACTTTAAATCAGGGTTGTTAGGAACACAAAGTCTGGAGTTGACTCGAAGTATTCCTTCTTCATCGATTCTTGCTTCCGGCATAGCACCTTCTTGCACTTTCTTCCTCATACGCATCAGCTCCAGGTCTGTAGCTTGAGCAGCTTTAACTTTATCGATTAAAGTCGGTTCTACTCGTATATTCGCCATCATCACATGGGTCCCTGGAGTCTTCAACTCTATCTCCATCCTTTGCAAGTCACACAAAATGGGCCTTTGCGTTGTTAATATTGCACTTGTACCCGCATATGATCTTCTACTCAATGCGTCAGCTACCACGTTCGCTTTTCCAGGATGGTATTGAATGGTATGATCATAATCTTTCAACAGTTCAAGCCAACGTCGTTGTCGCATGTTGAGTTCCTTTTGAGTGAAGAAATATTTGAGGCTTTTATGATCCGTAAAGATCTCCACTTTCTCCCCATACAAGTAATGCCTCCAAATTTTAAGTGCAAAGACAACAGCTGCCAACTCTAGATCATGAGTAGGATAATTCCTCTCATATTCCTTGAGTTGTCTTGATGCATAGGCTATGACTTTTCCATGTTGCATGAGAACGCATCCCAACCCTTTGCTCGAAGCATCACTGTAGATGACAAATCCCTCCGAGCCAGATGGTATTGTTAGAACAGGTGCTGAAATGAGTCTCCTCTTGAGTTCTTGAAAACTCTGCTCACATTCTTCGCTCCAACCAAACTTTGTATCTTTCCGAGTCAGCTGAGTTAATGGAGTAGCGATTCGAGAAAATCCTTCCACGAATCTCCGATAATAACCAGCTAAACCAAGAAAGCTACGTACCTCGGTCACTGATTTAGGTTGCTCCCAGCTTTGAATAGCTTCAATCTTTGCCGGGTCAACCGATATTCCACGACTTGATACTACGTGCCCAAGGAATGCTACCTCCTCCAGCCAGAACTCGCATTTCTTCAACTTGGCATAAAGCTTGTATTCACGAAGCTTTTGGAGTACCAGCCTCAAGTGTTGCTCATGATCTTCACGGCTTTTGGAATAAATAAGGATGTCATCAATAAAGACGACCACAAAGTGATCCAAATATTCCTTGAATACCCGGTTCATCATATCCATGAAGGCAGCAGGAGCATTAGTCAATCCAAAGGACATGACTAGGAATTCATAATGCCCGTACCGAGTTCTAAAAGCCGTCTTTGGAATATCCTCAGTTCTAACCTTCAGCTGATGATATCCAGAACGAAGATCGATCTTTGAAAAGAATTGTGCTCCTTGCAACTGGTCAAACAGGTCATCAATACGTGGCAATGGGTACCTGTTTTTGATGGTGACATGATTCAACTCCCGATAATCAATACAAAGTCGCATACTTCCATCTTTCTTCTTCACGAACAGAACAGGAGCACCCCAAGGAGAAGTACTAGGACGAATAAAACCAATGTCTAACAATTCCTGCAGTTGGGTCTTTAACTCCTGAAGTTCAATAGGAGCCATTCGATATGGGGCTTTGGAAATGGGTTTTGTACCGGGTTCAAGGTCGATACAAAATTCAATTTCACGCTCTGGGGGTAGGCCAGGAAGTTCTTCAGGGAATACGTCAGGGAATTTATTAACAATAGAAATATCATTCAAAACTGACGTATTTTTGTTTAGATCTGTGACATGAGCTAAGAAAGCTTGACATCCGTTTTTCAATAAACGAATAGCTTTATGGCTTGAGATGACAGCGATTGATTTTAATGGTTTGGTTGCTTGAATTCGCATAATAGGTCGATTAGGAATATGAAAGCTAACAACCTTACGAAAACAATCAATTTTTGCATGATGAGTAGTTAACCAATCAATCCCTAGAATCACGTCAAATGCAAGTATTTTTAATGAAATAAGATCGACAGGTAATGTGTGGGTACCAACTTGAACCAAACAAGACTTATAAACCGTGGATGTAATGAAGGTTTCTCCCAATGGAGTTTCAACTGCTAAGTCAAAGTCTAATTTCTCCGGAATCAAATTTAATCGATGAGCGCAAGTAGGAGAAATAAAAGAATGGGTTGAACCGGTATCAAATAAAGTATAGACTTCGTTAGAGTTTATGATAAGCTTACCCGTGATGACCTCATTCGGGTTCCTTGCTTCTGGGAGGTCACAACAAACGCTCTCCCTTGCACAACCGGTTTTGACTTTTCTGGGACGGCCTTTGGTGCCTCCATCCTAGCTGAATTTGTCTTCGGTAAACGACAAAATCGGGCTAAATGACCTTCTCTTCCACAATTATAACATGCTTTGGACGGCATCGCGCAGTTTGGACTGATGTGCCCCTCCCCTCCGCATTTGAAACATATGATAGGTGGTCGTTCTCCTTCCTTAACGACAGGTGCTGGTGCTGACGTCTTTCCATCATTGTTGAATCTCCTCTTCTTGAAATGTCCATTCTTATTGTTTTGGCCCTGATTACCACCGAAGTGGTTACCATTTCTGGCCTGTTGATTCCCTCCACGCTTGTTGTCACCGCTTCGATGACTGCTCTCACTGGTATTATCATTTTGCCGGCTGCTCTCTTTTGGTTGCGTTGTCTCGTTATCGCGCTCCACCAACTGAGCCCTATTTACAACATCTGAATACAAACACAGTTTATGAGAAACAAGATGTTGACGTATCTCCGGCTTCAAACCTCTTAAAAACATCCGCGTCATTCTTTCTTCATTATCCACCAGGTGGGACGCAAACCGGGATAACTCCGCAAATTTTGCCTCGTACTGCGACACGGTCATATTATTCTGCTCCAATTTGATGAACTCCACCTCCTTCATGTGACGAATACTCTCGGGAAAGTATTTGTCGTTAAACAGCTCTTGGAACTTCTCCCAAGACATCTTCAGTGCGGCAGGTTGAGTACGCTTTATCGATTCCCACCAGTAATCTGCCTCTCCTCGCAACATAAAGGCGGCAAAGGGAACCTTTTGCTCCTCGGAGCAACCCAAGACATCAAATATCTTGGTGATCTGCTTTATCCATGTTTCAGCTACAAGTGGTTTGGGTTCTCCCTTAAACTCCGGTGGTCCCAGCTCCTTAAACTGTTTAGCGGTGACCGCCTGAGAGTTTCCAGTATTTCCACCTACGTTGTGGACAGGAGCCGCTTTCACCTGTTGTTGCATGAATTGCATAAAGCCTCTGAACATTTGATCATTCATCATTTGGTCAGTGTTGTTGTTTGCATGAGGATTGTCACCTTCCTGATGCACATTATCCTGATTATTGATATGTGGTGAATCAACAGTCGTCTGTGCTCCATTGCTATTCTCAACATTCTCAGATGCCATTTTCAGATACTGCCACAAAATAAAAATTAATTGATATGTCATATATTATCCTTATATTATGACCGACCAATTAAATACCATGCAAATAAACTTAGGTATGTCATACTAGCGAAGGAATTCCCCGTCTCTCCCCTCCTAGTTCTATTCTCACATCTTAGCCAGGGATCATATCCCTAAGCTCTGATACCAACTGTGACGCCCCCAAAATTAGGTATACATCACCCATCTTGGGTCGTCAGATACATAGTACAGAATACAAATACAACTTAATAATACAACTGTCGTGTACAATACGACAAAACATAAACTGTGAGTTTGAATACAAATATTATCTTCTAGAGAGTATTCATACTCAAAAGGAGTCCTCATTACATTTATTAACACACCATTACATAGAATAGTGAGGACTACTAACTAATACTATCATTCGGACCATCACTCCGTTCCCCGACTTGTCCCAGCTACGTTCTCATTTCCTGAAGAGAACAGTGAAAGAAAGGGTGAGCTCAACTAGCCCAGTAAGAAATATTATGACTAAGATAATGCAGAATAAATTATCATTAGCCTTCAACAATGTTAAACTGATAAAATATAATAGACATCAAGTTTAACTGTAGCGGAACAAGCAATCCATTAAAAGAGTCAAGTAGAAAATAAACTCTACTATCTTTTATGATTTAAAAGATTTTCCAACACTGTTGATCGCTGAGACTCAGCTTAATAAAATAATCCACATCATCGAATCACCCCTGCACTACGGCCAAGGATATTCGTATATTCATTAATGGTCATGATCATGCCAACAACTGTCCATCAATGCACTACGGGCCAATGAGGACTTTTACCACATCATTTGTAACATTACGGTCATGATTATACCGAATAATCCCTGGTCATAATCATACCAAGTCCATCTATGCACTACAGGCCACAGATGACTTTCAACATTTTATAAACATGAGGATGATGACAATGATATAAGAATTCAATAAAACAAGTTCAAGAATTAATTTATCCAAGAATTAACAACGTCCAAATTGTCAACATGATACTGCTTTGTGGAGTAAAATTCAAGAATGCTTAGAAGAATATTTTCATGAAAAGATACTGGATGAAACGCAATTATCAAGGATATTCCACAAATTTCATGGAGTATAGAAGTCAAAACTTAACCAACTGAGTACAATAAAGAATGGAATAACAAAAGAAATCACCATGCATGCGATAGACCGCACAGACAGGTTATTCCAACAGAATAATAAATAATGGAACCAGGTCCGGCGTAAACGCACAGACAGGATATTCCGACAGAATAATAAATAATGGAACCAGGTCCGGCGTAAACGCACAGACAGGATATTCCGACAGAATAATAAATAATAATAATGGAACCAGGTCCGGTGTAAAACACACAGACAGGATGTTCCAACAGAATAATAATAAAGACGGAACCAGGTCCGGTGTAAAACACACAGACAGGATGTTCCAACAGAATAATAATAAAACGGAACCAGGTCCGGTGTAAAACACACAGACAGGATGTTCCAACAGAATAATAGAAGAATGTCACCAAGTATAGGGTAGACCGCGTATACAGGTTATTCCAACAGAATAATAAGAAATGGAATAACAGTTCTCTTCATGAATAAGAAAGAATAACACCCCTTACCGTTTTAAAGAAGAGCTGAAGTAAGGAAGTAGTTAAGTAGCAGAATACTCTTCTTCTCTCTCTCTATAGTTTCTCTCTATAGTTTCTCTCTATAGTTTCTCTCTCTAGAGTTCAGTGAATTCGTAAGAAATAATGAAGGAATGAGCTGCTATTTATAGAAAAATAGAATGCATAGTAACTAATCCATGAACGGTCCAGATTGATTACTTTAATCTGACGGTCCATATTTAAAGAAAAATCTTTTAAATAAAATAAAATATATTCTATTTATAGAATAACTTTAATAAAGTATTTTGTTTTATATAAAAAGATGTTTCTGTTTTATTACGTTAATAATACGAATAAAACAAAACGTCATTATCGCTAAATAATTCATATTATTAACTGACAATAATTGAATCAAACTGAGTGACTTCTCACATAAGCATTAATAATCAATACCGTGTGCTACTATGCAACCACACGTATTACTGTACTTTTACTACCGAGTAGTTCAACAGTAACAATGGTAAAATTTCCGCCGTTATTTTTATAGAAAGATAATTCTGTCGTTTTCTCCATCCGACAATAATTCCGTTGTGGGGTCCACCAATGATTGTGCCGTCGTACGAATATTCCCCGACAAAAAGAATATTCTCCGACCAAACGAATATTTTATAACAACTTGCTTACTTTGCAAAATTTATAAATATTACCCACAACTATAACATTATATCAAATTAACTCCATAATATTCAAAAATGATATTTATAGAAAATTCATCTTTATTTATAAAAGTTGGGGTCTTACATGATCTCTCTGTCTGTCAACACCGTATTGATCAATTGATCAACTTACCATGAAGTAAACTTCATGGTAACCGGATCCGAGAGAGAGAGAGGAGAAAAAGTAAATAAAAGAGATTATCGTAAAGAAAGTTTAAAGGGTAAAATAAAAAGACTACTTTTTTTGTTTACACCAAATTAACTGCCACATGTTTCTTCCGTTTTATAATACAATAAGTTTACAGCGACCGGCATCTTCCGACCGGGGTAGTGACCGGTCGGATTTTTTTTTAAAATTTCTTTTTTGCTTTTGACTACCAAATAATTAATGTGATTTATTGGGACTGAAATTTTTATAAAATGCAGTGATTTAGGTGTCATTTGTATACATGTAAAAAACAGGGTTGTACAGAACTGTACAACCCTGTTTTTTACATATATCCAAATGACACCTAAATCACTGCATTTTGTAAAAATTTCAGTCCCAATAAATCACATTAATTATTTGGTAGTCAAAAACAAAAAAAAAAATTCCGGCCGGTCACTACCCCGATCGGAAGAAGCCGGTCGCCGTAGAAGGATTTTTTATAATATAGATTGTTATTTTTGTCAATTTTTATATTTTGCCAGGTTTGAAAAAATCTCCAAGCGGGAACAATTTGTCATCCAAGTCTACCAAAAGGTGGTCATAGAAGGGAACAATTTGTGCAGTTTATATTTACCAATTTACCCCTTAGTTTTTTTAGGTTATATACTTGCATCTGGTGGTTCAGCAGTCAATTTTGTATTCTTGGTTTCTCTATAGACAAATTTTGAAGTTGGTGTACAAATTATGTTGATTCTGAAACTACATTGTGGTATTATATTCTTATATATACACATACATTTTACAAGGGTAAGCCATTTATTATCTTGAAAAGTTTTTGAAAATCTATATTTGAAAGAACTTCACACAAACTTTAATATGTAGGAAAATATTAAAAATAATTATATTCACATATCTGAAATAGATTCTACTTTTAGATATGGTATTCTATATATAAAAATAGATTGTATTAATTATAAAATATATTCCATACCATAAATTCAAAATAACTATCTATCCAAAAAAATTATCAGCATATTAGCATGGATGGGCAAATTAATTTCTTCCCTAGCCAATTTCTACAGATAAAATATCTGCATAAACGTGGATGGCCAAATCAATTTATTCCAAAACCAATTTCTACGGAAATAAATGGCAAATCCGACTTTATCAATTGTTAACAAATTTTATGCTTATAGAAGAGACATGAGGCGATATAGCCGGAGTTGTTATCGGAACAGAGGAGATCTGGCCGGAGGTTTCATTGGGAAGGAGGAGAGAAGAAGAAAGACATTGTCTATAATCAATACTCTAAATTATAATTCACATAAGTTTTCGTCATTTTTAAAATCCTAAATTTCAAAATGAATGCTCTACTTATTAATGTTTAGATGTCCATTTTATATGTGTGGAGTAATATTGTACTGTGTATAAATATTTATAATATATAATTAAATTCAAAAGTTTACATTGAATATTTAATTATTTTTTTCTCAAATACTTGATTAGAACTTTAATAATTTATGGGGAGTTTTATTTATTATTTATCCTTAAAACATAGATTACATAGTTATAAAAAATTTATTTTATTTTATTATATTTATGAAGAGTGTGAGTTATAATGTATGTGTGACAACTAGTTAATCCAACTTGATCAAAAATTGACTTTGAATTTATTTTAAATATTTGGACTTCTAGTTTCTAAATAATTTGGCAAATGAAAGTGATAAATACCCCCCTCGCCCAAAAATTTATAAACGTGAATTAATTTATTCAATCCCTTTCTAGATTAATTCTAAATTAATTCGGACCTAACACATTTTAACAATAAAATTATATTGTCCAATGCTCCTGCATCCCAGCATCACAGGTAAGTTTTGAAAGTAAAAAACTTGTAACAAGTTAATAGTTATAATTTTATCCTTGTAGTATATAATTTTCTTGTTAAATGATACATTTTTATTATTTTAACTTTATAACAGTAAAAATCGTTTAACTATACTTAAATCAATTTTCTTTGGTTTATTAATATTATAATAAAAATGGTATTTCTTACTTTTTAATAGTGAAATGACATTTTTTTAAAATAATTTTCGTATGATAATGAAAACTAATTATTATATAAGGAAGACCATTTTAAAAAAATTAGTTTACTTATTATTATTATTATTATTATTATTATTATTGTGACGCCCCCAAAATTAGGTATACATCACCCATCTTGGGTCGTCAGATACATAGCACAAAATACAAATACAATTTACTAAAACAACTGTCGTGTACAATACGACAAAACATAAACTGTGAGTTTGAATACAAAATTATCTTCTAGAGAGTATTCATACTCAAAAGGAGTCCTCATTACATTTATTAACACACCATTACATAGAATAGTGAGGACTACTAACTAATACTATCATTCGGACCATCACTCCGTTCCCCGACTTGCCCCAGCTACGTTCTCATTTCCTGAAGAGAACAGTGAAAGAAAGGGTGAGCTCAACTAGCCCAGTAAGAAATATCATGACTAAGATAATGCAGAATAAATTATCATTAGCCTTCAACAATGTTAAACTGATAAAATATAATAGACATCAAGTTTAACTGCAGCGGAACAAGCAATCCATTAAAAGAGTCAAGTAGAAAATAAACTCTACTATCTTTTATGATTTAAAAGATTTTCCAACACTGTGATCGCTGTGACTCAGCTTAATAAAATAATTCACATCATCGAATCACCCCTGCGCTACGGCCAAGGATATTCGTATATTCATTAATGGTCATGATCATGCCAACAACTGTCCATCAATGCACTACAGGCCAATGCGGACTTTTACCACATCATTTGTAACATTACGGTCATGATTATACCGAATAATCCCTGGTCATAATCATACCAAGTCCATCTATGAACTACAGGCCACAGATGACTTTCAATATTTTATAAACATGAGGATGATGACAATGATATAAGAATTCAATAAAACAAGTTCAAGAATTAATTTATCCAAGAATTAACAACGTCCAAATTGTCAACATGATACTGCTTTGTGGAGTAAAATTCAAGAATGATCAGGAGAATATTTTCATGAATAGATACTGGATGAAACGCAATTATCAAGGATATTTCACAAATTTCATGGAGTATAGAAGTCAAAACTTAACCAACTGAGTACAATAAAGAATGAAATAACAAAAGAAATCACCATGCATGCAATAGACCGCACAAACAGGTTATTCCAACAGAATAATAAATAATGGAACTAGGTCCGGCGTAAACGCACAGACAGGATATTCCGACAGAATAATAAATAATGGAACCAGGTCCGGTGTAAAACACACAGACATGATATTCCGACAGAATAATAAATAATGGAACCAGGTCCGGTGTAAAACACACAGACATGATGTTCCAACAGAATAATAATAAAAACGGAACCAGGTCCGGTGTAAAACACACAGACAGGATGTTCCAACAGAATAATAATAAAAACGGAACCAAGTCCGGTGTAAAAC
This sequence comes from Panax notoginseng, assembly GCA_016801055.1. Taxonomy (NCBI): domain Eukaryota; kingdom Viridiplantae; phylum Streptophyta; class Magnoliopsida; order Apiales; family Araliaceae; genus Panax; species Panax notoginseng. The sequence goes on along the minus strand of CM029013.1, from coordinate 259,658,581 downwards.
ACACAGACAGGATGTTCCAACAGAATAATAATAAAAACGGAACCAGGTCCGGTGTAAAACACACAGACAGGATGTTCCAACGGAATAATAGAAGAATGTCACCAAGTATGGGGTAGACCACGTATACAGGTTATTCCAACTGAATAATAAGAAATGGAATAACAACAGTTCTCTTCATGAATAAGAAAGAATAACACCCCTTACCGTTTTAAAGACGAGCTGAAATAAGGAAGTAGTTAAGTAGCAGAATACTCTTCTTCTCTCTCTCTATAGTTTCTCTCTATAGTTTCTCTCTCTAGAGTTCAGTGAATTCGTAAGAAATAATGAAGGAATGAGCTGCTATTTATAGAAAAATAGAATGCATAGTAACTAATCCATGAACGGTCCAGATTGATTACTTTAATCTGACGGTCCATATTTAAAGAAAAATCTTTTAAATAAAATATAATATATTCTATTTATAGAATAATTTTAATAAAGTATTCTGTTTTATATAAAAAGATGTTTCTGTTTTATTACGTTAATAATACGAATAAAACAAAACGTCATTATCGCTAAATAATTCATATTATTAACTGACAATAATTGAATCAAACTGAGTGACTTCTCACATAAGCATTAATAATCAATACTGTGTGCTACTATGCAACCACACATATTACTGTACTTTTACTACCGAGTAGTTCAACAATAACAATGGTAAAATTTTCGCCGTTATTTTTAATAAAATATTTTTGTCGTTTTCTCAATCCGACAATAATTCCGTTGTGGGGTCCACCAATGATTGTGTCGTTGTACGAATATTCCCTGTTAAAACGAATATTCCCCGACCAATCGAATATTATATAACAACTTGCGTACTTTGCAAAATTTATAAATATTACCCACAACTATAAAATTATATCAAATTAACTCCATAATATTCAAAAATAATATTTATAGAAAATTCTTCTTTATTTATAAAAGTTGGGGTCTTACAATTATGATTATTATTATTATTATATATAATAAAAGAATCTCCAAAACGACGTAATTTTAATAAAAGATTGTTATTTAAGAGAGAGTGCTATTTAAGAGGAGTGATTTAGATCCGCTCTGTATATATATGTGTGTGTGTGCGCGCGCGCGTAAATTATTCGGATACAAATTTCGAATACGGATCTGAATTCCGAATATTCGCTATCTGCCGAATATATTTACGATCAGATGTTAAACGAATACAAATATGTCTATATCTGTATTCGTATATGTTTATTTGTGAATATCTTTAAACCGAATACAATATATTCATTTTTTTTTCGAATACAAAGACGAACTTTCCAATATTATTACCATTTACAGCCCCACACATACGTATCCCACCTTCTCTTTAATGACAAATTGTATAATTCTTATGGTTAGATCTTATTCTTACGATTCGGTCAAACATATTCTTAATTAAAATGAGAGCACTATTTGCACATGTATTTTTTATATTTCCACATGGTCTTCTTTCACATGAAAACGAGACTCACTGTATGATCATGTAAAAGAAGATTATGTGAAAAATTATCTCATTTACCTTTTATTTTCATAATTATTTTCTTTTTTAAATGACAATATGAAAGTATTATGATGCTTGTGTGTTAGACTTCTAAAAATGATCAACATACCAATGAGAAAAGAAACTTTTGACTGGTATGGAGCAATTACAGGTGCAAATTATGTTCATTAATTCTGAAACTACATTGTGATATATATATATATATATATATATATATATATATACATTTTTATATATACATATACATTTTGCATTTTTGTGTGTGTGTGTGTGGAATAGAGATAATAATTTTTATAACCTCTACTCAATTTATGTCTATGCTAAGCGAGTATGTGAGCTTTCAGTCAAAATTGTTTTTATAACAAGTACAACACCAATACACCATAAATGAATTCATAGCCACTGTTGGGTCATGATATTTCTCCTATTGGGCCTTATGGATTGGATTTAGTTATTTATTTAGTCCATTGGGTCATAAAGTTATTGGGCCTAATTCTTACACTGTATCTCCTTAATACCGGACCGGGTCAATGGGTTGATCCAGTAGATCTTTTAATATCTAAGTCTTTGGCTTGTAATGATGAAAAAGGAAGGTTGTTGACCAAAAGTCTGCAGATCATTAATGTGGATGGGATTATATCCGGCCGGCGGGCATGTACAGTAGGAAAAAGGTGACAACCTGCATGCATCCGGCTGGGGTCAGGTAGGAGTAGGGGGCTGTGTCAGATAAGAGTTGGTGGCACGGTAAACCAGGCAAGAGTGTATAGCCTAACAAGGAAATCTCCAAGAGAAGGTACGCATACACACAACACAGAATTTTTCTATCTCTCTAGAGACACTAGACATTTTATCCTCCATTGTTAAACCTTGAACGGCCTGTACTGACTCTCACGCCTGAGCTATCCCCCGACGGTCCAGCCGTCAAGCTTTTGGTGTTGACTGTGTTTACTGTACTGGATTAGGGCGTCTTACGTGATTGGGACGTCACCGAAGATCTTGGCGATAACATTGGCGCTAGAAGGAGGGCCCTCTAGTGTCCTGAGTATTTTTCAATCACACATTGTGGTCGTTCTACATTAACGTTTATGGGAAAGAGTAGAGCAGATACACCTGAAGGACAGCCGATGGATGTCAGTGACTCAGCACCACGAGTTTCTGTTAAAGATCGTTTGGGACCTGCAGTAAGTGTTCATGCCAGCACATCGTCCAAACGTTCTCAGGGAGATTCTCGTCCAAGGGCTGTGGGCAAAGCAAAGAGAAAGCTAGTTTTCACGACAGAGAAAGAATCTGGTCACAGTCGAAAATGGGTAGAAGGCACCTCGCCTAAAACTCGATATCGAGATGACCAAGATAAAAAAGCCTCCCGGTTGGCTAAGATGGCAGACGAAGCAGATAGAACCATAGAGGCACTCATGAAGCAGCGACAGGATATAGCTGAGCAGATGTCCCGGATGGCAGAGTTGAGGGATGAAGAGTCCAGTTATGTTCAGTCCGAAGAGCATGGGCATCAGAGTGGAAAAGAACTTGCCCATTCAGGACGTGAGTCTCGGGGCCAACCTCGAGAGAGAAGAAGATCAAGAAGCCCTACCCCTCAAAGATCAAAGAGGGTACACCACCCTGTCGATTCTAAAGAACAAGACCAGAGTGAACGAAGAGGTCGGTCTAGAGAGCACACCCCATAGAACACAAAGAAAGTGCTCGTTGTTGCACGTTCTCAGCACAGCCATAGAACCCAGAGACGAAGCAGGTCTAGGGGCCGTACACCGGAAAGTCCGACGAGAGCACTTCGTTCTGTGGACCATCATCATCATAAGTGTAAGACCCCAACTTTTATAAATAAAGAAGAATTTTCTATAAATATCATTTTTGAATATTATGGAGTTAATTTGATATAATGTTATAGTTGTGGGTAATATTTATAAATTTTGCAAAGTACGCAAGTTGTTATATAATATTCGATTGGTCGGAGAATATTTGTAAAACGACACAATCATTGGTGGACCCCACAACGGAATTATTGTCGGATTGAGAAAACGACAAAAATATTTTATTAAAAATAACGGCGAAAATTTTACCATTGTTACTGTTGAACTACTTGGTAGTAAAAGTACAGTAATACGTGTGGTTGCATAGTAGCACACAGTATTGATTATTAATGCTTATGTGAGAAGTCACTCAGTTTGATTCAATTATTGTCAGTTAATAATATGAATTATTTAGCGATAATGACGTTTTGTTTTATTCGTATTATTAACGTAATAAAACAGAAACATCTTTTTATATAAAACAGAATACTTTATTAAAGTTATTCTATAAATAGAATATATTATATTTTATTTAAAAGATTTTTCTTTAAATATGGACCGTCAGATTAAAGTAATCAATCTGGACCGTTCATGGATTAGTTACTATGCATTCTATTTTTCTATAAATAGCAGCTCATTCCTTCATTATTTCTTACGAATTCACTGAACTCTAGAGAGAGAAACTATAGAGAGAAACTATAGAGAGAGAGAAGAAGAGTATTCTGCTACTTAACTACTTCCTTATTTCAGCTCGTCTTTAAAACGGTAAGGGGTGTTATTCTTTCTTATTCATGAAGAGAACTGTTGTTATTCCATTTCTTATTATTCTGTTGGAATAACCTGTATACGTGGTCTACCCTATACTTGGTGACATTCTTCTATTATTCTGTTGGAACATCCTGTCTGTGTGTTTTACACCGGACCTGGTTCCGTTTTTATTATTATTCTGTTGGAACATCCTGTCTGTGTGTTTTACACCGGACCTGGTTCTATTTTTATTATTATTCTGTTGGAACATCCTGTCTGTGTGTTTTACACCGGACCTGGTTCCATTATTTATTATTCTGTCAGAATATCCTGTCTGTGTGTTTTACACCGGACCTGGTTCCATTATTTATTATTCTGTCGGAATATCCTGTCTGTGCGTTTACGCCGGACCTGGTTCCATTATTTATTATTCTGTTGGAATAACCTGTCTGTGCGGTCTATCGCATGCATGGTGATTTCTTTTGTTATTCCATTCTTTATTGTACTCAGTTGGTTAAGTTTTGACTTCTATACTCCATGAAATTTGTGGAATATCCTTGATAATTGCGTTTCATCCAGTATCTTTTCATGAAAATATTCTTCTAAGTATTCTTGAATTTTACTCCACAAAGCAGTATCATGTTGACAATTTGGACGTTGTTAATTCTTGGATAAATTAATTCTTGAACTTGTTTTATTGAATTCTTATATCATTGTCATCATCCTCATGTTTATAAAATGTTGAAAGTCATCTGTGGCCTGTAGTGCATAGATGGACTTGGTATGATTATGACCAGGGATTATTCGGTATAATCATGACCGTAATGTTACAAATGATGTGGTAAAAGTCCTCATTGGCCCGTAGTGCATTGATGGACAGTTGTTGGCATGATCATGACCATTAATGAATATACGAATATCCTTGGCCGTAGTGCAGGGGTGATTCGATGATGTGGATTATTTTATTAAGCTGAGTCTCAGCGATCACAGTGTTGGAAAATCTTTTAAATCATAAAAGATAGTAGAGTTTATTTTCTACTTGACTCTTTTAATGGATTGCTTGTTCCGCTGCAGTTAAACTTGATGTCTATTATATTTTATCAGTTTAACATTGTTGAAGGCTAATGATAATTTATTCTGCATTATCTTAGTCATAATATTTCTTACTGGGCTAGTTGAGCTCACCCTTTCTTTCACTGTTCTCTTCAGGAAATGAGAACGTAGCTGGGGCAAGTCGGGGAACGGAGTGATGGTCCGAATGATAGTATTAGTTAGTAGTCCTCACTATTCTATGTAATGGTGTGTTAATAAATGTAATGAGGACTCCTTTTGAGTATGAATACTCTCTAGAAGATAATATTTGTATTCAAACTCACAGTTTATGTTTTGTCGTATTGTACACGACAGTTGTATTAGTAAGTTGTATTTGTATTCTGTACTATGTATCTGACGACCCAAGATGGGTGATGTATACCTAATTTTGGGGGCGTCACAGTTGGTATCAGAGCTTAGGGATATGATCCCTGGCTAAGATGTGAGAATAGAACTAGGAGGGGAGAGACGGGGAATTCCTTCGCTAGTATGACCTACCTAAGTTTATTTGCATGGTATTTAATTGGTCGGTCATAATATAAGGATAATATATGACATATCAATTAATTTTTATTTTGTGGCAGTATCTGAAAATGGCATCTGAGAATGTTGAGAATAGCAATGGAGCACAGACGACTGTTGATTCACCACATATCAATAATCAGGATAATGTGCATCAGGAAGGTGACAATCCTCATGCAAACAACAACACTGACCAAATGATGAATGATCAAATGTTCAGAGGCTTTATGCAATTCATGCAACAACAGGTGAAAGCGGCTCCTGTCCACAACGTAGGTGGAAATACTGGAAACTCTCAGGCGGTCACCGCTAAACAGTTTAAGGAGCTGGGACCACCGGAGTTTAAGGGAGAACCCAAACCACTTGTAGCTGAAACATGGATAAAGCAGATCACCAAGATATTTGATGTCTTGGGTTGCTCCGAGGAGCAAAAGGTTCCCTTTGCCGCCTTTATGTTGCGAGGAGAGGCAGATTACTGGTGGGAATCGATAAAGCGTACTCAACCTGCCGCACTGAAGATGTCTTGGGAGAAGTTCCAAGAGCTGTTTAACGACAAATACTTTCCCGAGAGTATTCGTCACATGAAGGAGGTGGAGTTCATCAAATTGGAGCAGAATAATATGACCGTGTCGCAGTACGAGGCAAAATTTGCGGAGTTATCCCGGTTTGCGTCCCACCTGGTGGATAATGAAGAAAGAATGACGCGGATGTTTTTAAGAGGTTTGAAGCCGGAGATACGTCAACATCTTGTTTCTCATAAATTGTGTTTGTATTCAGATGTTGTAAATAGGGCTCAGTTGGTGGAGCGCGATAACGAGACAACGCAACCAAAAGAGAGCAGCCGACAAAATGATAATACCAGTGAAAGCAGTCATCGAAGCGGTGACAACAAGCGTGGAGGGAATCAACAGGCCAGAAATGGTAACCACTTCGGTGGTAATCAGGGCCAAAATAATAAGAATGGGCATTTCAAGAAGAGGAGATTCAACAATGATGGAAAGACGTCAGCACCAGCACCTGTCGTTAAGGAAGGAGAACGACCACCTATCATATGTTTCAAATGCGGAGGGGAGGGGCACATCAGTCCAAACTGCGCGATGCCGTCCAAAGCATGTTATAATTGTGGAAGAGAAGGTCATTTAGCCCGATTTTGTCGTTTACCGAAGACAAATTCAGCTAGGATGGAGGCACCAAAGGCCGTCCCAGAAAAGTCAAAACCGGTTGTGCAAGGGAGAGCGTTTGTTGTGAACTCCCAGAAAGCAAGGAACCCGAATGAGGTCATCACGGGTAAGCTTATCATAAACTCTAACGAAGTCTATACTTTATTTGATACCGGTTCTACCCATTCTTTTATTTCTCCTACTTGCGCTCATCGATTAAATTTGATTCCGGAGAAATTAGACTTTGACTTAGCAGTTGAAACTCCATTGGGAGAAACCTTCATTACATCCACGGTTTATAAGTCTTGTTTGGTTCAAGTTGGTACCCACACATTACCTGTCGATCTTATTTCATTAAAAATACTTGCATTTGACGTGATTCTAGGGATTGATTGGTTAACTACTCATCATGCAAAAATTGATTGTTTTCGTAAGGTTGTTAGCTTTCATATTCCTAATCGACCTATTATGCGAATTCAAGCAACCAAACCATTAAAATCAATCGCTGTCATCTCAAGCCATAAAGCTATTCGTTTATTGAAAAACGGATGTCAAGCTTTCTTAGCTCATGTCACAGATCTAAACAAAAATACGTCAGCTTTGAATGATATTTCTGTTGTTAATAAATTTCCTGACGTATTTCCCGAAGAACTTCCTGGCCTACCCCCAGAGCGTGAAATTGAATTTTGTATCGACCTTGAACCCGGTACAAAACCCATTTCCAAAGCCCCATATCGAATGGCTCCTATTGAACTTCAGGAGTTAAAGACCCAACTGCAGGAATTGTTAGACATTGGTTTTATTCGTCCTAGTACTTCTCCTTGGGGTGCTCCTGTTCTGTTCGTGAAGAAGAAAGATGGGAGTATGCGACTTTGTATTGATTATCGGGAGTTGAATCATGTCACCATCAAAAATAGGTACCCATTGCCACGTATTGATGACCTGTTTGACCAGTTGCAAGGAGCACAATTCTTTTCAAAGATCGATCTTCGTTCTGGATATCATCAGCTGAAGGTTAGAACTGAGGATATTCCAAAGACTGCTTTCAGAACTCGGTATGGGCATTATGAATTCTTAGTTATGTCTTTTGGATTGACTAATGCTCCTGCTGCCTTCATGGATATGATGAACAGGGTATTCAAGGAATATTTGGATCACTTTGTGGTCGTCTTTATCGATGACATCCTTGTTTATTCCAAAAGCCGTGAAGATCATGAGCAACACTTGAGGCTGGTACTCCAAAAGCTTCGTGAATACAAACTTTATGCCAAGTTGAAGAAATGCGAGTTCTGGCTGGAAGAGGTAGCATTCCTTGGGCACGTAGTATCAAGTCGTGGAATATCTGTTGACCCGGCAAAGATTGAAGCTATTCAAAGCTGGGAGCAACCTAAATCAGTGACCGAAGTACGTAGCTTTCTTGGTTTAGCTGGTTATTATCGGAGATTCGTGGAAGGATTTTCTCGAATCGCTACTCCATTAACTCAGCTGACTCGGAAAGATACAAAGTTCGGTTGGAGCGAAGAATGTGAGCAGAGTTTTCAAGAACTCAAGAGGAGACTCATTTCAGCACCTGTTCTAACAATACCATCTGGCTCGGAGGGATTTGTCATCTACAGTGATGCTTCGAGCAAAGGGTTGGGATGCGTTCTCATGCAACATGGAAAAGTCATAGCCTATGCATCAAGACAACTCAAGGAATATGAGAGGAATTATCCTACTCATGATCTAGAGTTGGCAGCTGTTGTCTTTGCACTTAAAATTTGGAGGCATTACTTGTATGGGGAGAAGGTGGAGATCTTTACGGATCATAAAAGCCTCAAATATTTCTTCACTCAAAAGGAACTCAACATGCGACAACGACGTTGGCTTGAACTGTTGAAAGATTATGATCATACCATTCAATACCATCCTGGAAAAGCGAACGTGGTAGCTGACGCATTGAGTAGAAGATCATATGCAAGTACGAGTGCGATATTGTCAACACAAAGACCCATTTTGTGTGATTTGCAAAGGATGGAGATAGAGTTAAAGACTCCAGGGACCCATGTGATGATGGCGAATATACGAGTAGAACCGACTTTAATCGATAAAGTTAAAGCTGCTCAAGCTACAGACCTGGAGCTGATGCGTATGAGGAAGAAAGTGCAAGAAGGTGCTATGCCGGAAGCAAGAATCGATGAAGAAGGAATACTTCGAGTCAACTCCAGACTTTGTGTTCCTAACAACCCTGATTTAAAGTATGAAATCATGATGGAGGCGCACAACACACCGTTTGCAATCCATCCTGGAAGTACCAAAATGTATCATGATCTTCGTCATACATTTTGGTGGAGCAATATGAAGAGAGAGATAGCGTTGTTTATCTCAAGGTGTCTAACTTGTCAACGAGTCAAAGCGGAGCATCAAGTACCAAAAGGTCCATTGCAACCACTTGAAATTCCAGAATGGAAGTGGGAGCACATTACCATGGATTTCGTTACCGGTCTTCCAAGGGTTTCTCAAGGTATTGATGCGATTTGGGTCATTGTTGATAGATTGACCAAGTCTGCTCATTTCTTACCGATACGAGAAACTTATACACTTGAACGTCTTGCTCGTATGTACATAAACGAGATTGTAAGACTGCATGGTATGCCAGTATCCATAGTTTCTGACCGAGACCCAAGATTCACTTCACGATTTTGGGTTAGTTTACAAAAAGCTATGGGCACGGAGTTACGATTTAGTTCAGCATATCATCCTCAGACGGACGGACAATCAGAGAGGACTATTCAAACTCTTGAAGATCTATTAAGACTCTGTGTCTTTGACTTCAAGGGAAGTTGGGACAAGTTCTTACCATTGGTGGAGTTTTCCTACAACAACAGTTATCAAGCAAGTATTGGCATGGCTCCATTCGAAGCATTGTATGGAAGAAAATGTCGTTCTCCAGTATGCTGGGATGAGGTGGGTGAAGCAACGTTGTTGGGACCGGAGTTGGTACGTATGACTACAGAAAAGATTCAAACGATCCGACAACGTATAAAAACCTCACAAGATCGACAAAAGAGTTATGCTGATCTTCATCGAAAGGACGTGGAATTTGATGTAGGAGATCATGTGTTCTTACGTGTTGCTCCATGGAAAGGAGTTACGAGATTTGGAAAGAGAGGAAAGCTCAATCCTCGATTCATCGGTCCATTTTTAATCCTCGATCGAGTAGGAACTGTGGCTTATAGACTCGCTTTACCGCCAAGTATGTCTCGTGTTCATAACGTTTTTCACATATCCATGTTACGCAAATATGTGGAAGACCCGAACCACATTATTGAGTTAGAACCGGACGAAATAGCGGAAGATTTGACGTATGAAGAAGTTCCTGTTCAAATCTTGGATAAGAAGGAACATATTCTACGCTCCAAGGTTATACCTCAAGTCAAAGTTTTGTGGAGAAACCACGATGTTGAGGAAATGACTTGGGAGTTAGAATCTGAAATGAAATCAAGGTATCCTTACCTCTTCGACATACCAGGTACGTACCCTAATTTCGAGGGCGAAATTTCATAAGAAGGGGAGGTTGTAAGACCCCAACTTTTATAAATAAAGATGAATTTTCTATAAATATCATTTTTGAATATTATGGAGTTAATTTGATATAATGTTATAGTTGTGGGTAATATTTATAAATTTTGCAAAGTACGCAAGTTGTTATATAATATTCGATTGGTCGGGGAATATTCGTTTTAATGGGAATATTCGTACAACGACACAATCATTGGTGGACCCCACAACGGAATTATTGTCGGATTGAGAAAACGACAAAAATATTTTATTAAAAATAACGGCGAAATTTTACCATTGTTACTGTTGAACTACTCGGTAGTAAAAGTACAGTAATACGTGTGGTTGCATAGTAGCACACAGTATTGATTATTAATGCTTATGTGAGAAGTCACTCAGTTTGATTCAATTATTGTCAGTTAATAATATGAATTATTTAGCGATAATGACGTTTTGTTTTATTCGTATTATTAACGTAATAAAACAGAAACATCTTTTTATATAAAACAGAATACTTTATTAAAGTTATTCTATAAATAGAATATATTATATTTTATTTAAAAGATTTTTCTTTAAATATGGACCGTCAGATTAAAGTAATCAATCTGGACCGTTCATGGATTAGTTACTATGCATTCTATTTTTCTATAAATAGCAGCTCATTCCTTCATTATTTCTTACGAATTCACTGAACTCTAGAGAGAGAAACTATAGAGAGAAACTATAGAGAGAGAGAAGAAGAGTATTCTGCTACTTAACTACTTCCTTATTTCAGCTCTTCTTTAAAACGGTAAGGGGTGTTATTCTTTCTTATTCATGAAGAGAACTGTTGTTATTCCATTTCTTATTATTCTGTTGGAATAACCTGTATACGCGGTCTACCCTATACTTGGTGACATTCTTCTATTATTCTGTTGGAACATCCTGTCTGTGTGTTTTACACCGGACCTGGTTCCGTTTTTATTATTATTCTGTTGGAACATCCTGTCTGTGTGTTTTACACCGGACCTGGTTCCGTTTTTATTATTATTCTGTTGGAACATCCTGTCTGTGTGTTTTACACCGGACCTGGTTCCATTATTTATTATTCTGTCGGAATATCCTGTCTGTGTGTTTTACACCGGACCTGGTTCCATTATTTATTATTCTGTCGGAATATCCTGTCTGTGCGTTTACGCCGGACCTGGTTCCATTATTTATTATTCTGTTGGAATAACCTGTCTGTGCGGTCTATCGCATGCATGGTGATTTCTTTTGTTATTCCATTCTTTATTGTACTCAGTTGGTTAAGTTTTGACTTCTATACTCCATGAAATTTGTGGAATATCCTTGATAATTGCGTTTCATCCAGTATCTTTTCATGAAAATATTCTTCTAAGTATTCTTGAATTTTACTCCACAAAGCAGTATCATGTTGACAATTTGGACGTTGTTAATTCTTGGATAAATTAATTCTTGAACTTGTTTTATTGAATTCTTATATCATTGTCATCATCCTCATGTTTATAAAATGTTGAAAGTCATCTGTGGCCTGTAGTGCATAGATGGACTTGGTATGATTATGACCAGGGATTATTCGGTATAATCATGACCGTAATGTTACAAATGATGTGGTAAAAGTCCTCATTGGCCCGTAGTGCATTGATGGACAGTTGTTGGCATGATCATGACCATTAATGAATATACGAATATCCTTGGCCGTAGTGCAGGGGTGATTCGATGATGTGGATTATTTTATTAAGCTGAGTCTCAGCGATCGCAGTGTTGGAAAATCTTTTAAATCATAAAAGATAGTAGAGTTTATTTTCTACTTGACTCTTTTAATGGATTGCTTGTTCCGCTGCAGTTAAACTTGATGTCTATTATATTTTATCAGTTTAACATTGTTGAAGGCTAATGATAATTTATTCTGCATTATCTTAGTCATAATATTTCTTACTGGGCTAGTTGAGCTCACCCTTTCTTTCACTGTTCCCTTCAGGAAATGAGAACGTAGCTGGGGCAAGTCGGGGAACGGAGTGATGGTCCGGATGATAGTATTAGTTAGTAGTCCTCACTATTCTATGTAACGGTGTGTTAATAAATGTAATGAGGACTCCTTTTGAGTATGAATACTCTCTAGAAGATAATATTTGTATTCAAACTCACAGTTTATGTTTTGTCGTATTGTACACGACAGTTGTATTAGTAAGTTGTATTTGTATTTTGTACTATGTATCTGACGACCCAAGATGGGTGATGTATACCTAATTTTGGGGGCGTCACAATAAGAGTCCCTCGAGAGTTGGGGATTCCATGGCAAGAGATCGATCTACTCGAAAGAGGAAAGATTCCCCAGAGAAAGAAGCGTCGTCTCAACAAGAGGGGGTAGATTATTTGGTCAAAGAATTGAAGGAGCTTCGAAAACAGTTAGCTGAGGTTCAACAAGTGAAGGTTACTCCGGGAAAGAAGGCGTCCCCATTTTCCTCAGATATCCTTAAGGAGAAGGCAGACACCACCAAGAAGTTGCCTCATATGGAGAGTTACGACGGATCCGGAGATCCATATGACCATATTCAGGCGTTCGACCGGCTGATGGATTATTATGACTTTACCGATACTGCCAAGTGTCATACGTTTGTCACAACACTAAGAAAAGATGCAAGACAGTGGATGGGAACTTTGCCGGCCGATTCGGTATCGTTATGGTCCGAGCTATGTGACAAATTCCATGTTCGTTTTGGGAGCAACCTAAGAAGAGGGAAGCCCACAGGTTCTTTAGCACAGGTCAGATAGTTCACCGACGAGTCATTGGGTCAGTATGTTAAAAGGTTCAGGGAAGTAGTTGGTCAAGTATCGGACCTCAATGATCTGCAGGCTGTAGGTTTGTTTCAGAATGGGTTGGATCTGGTAAAGTCTGAAAAGTTGGTGAAGAAGCTGATGTTTTACCACCCGAAGAGTTTGGCAGAAGCATTTGACAAGGCAGAAAGTTACATCGTAGTGGAAGAGGCCATGAATAGCCTAAAGCGATCTTCTTCGGATCGAATAAAGGGGGCCAAATATTCCCAAGACCGAAGGTGATCAGAGAAAGACGGGAGGGTATAATGATCGGCCAGAGGGCAGTTCGAAGAAGTACAACAACTCATGGCGACAAGGAGGTAGTCGTCCACCTGCGTCTGCCCCGAAGGTGAATAAGGTTTACACCAAACTGAATACGGATAGGTCGGTGATTTTGGACCAGATCAGGAACCAGCCATTCTTTGAGCCACCTCGTGATAATTATAGGACAGGGCAGGGCAACTCTCGAAAATATTGTGGCTATCATCAAGCCGCAGGCCATGATACTAATTAGTGTTGCAATCTGAAGGATTTCGTGGAAAAAAAGATTCAAAGCGGTTTGTTGGTTCGATATGTGGCCGAGAGGGACCAACAAGATCAGCAGAATGTCGACCGTGCTGTTCAGACGATTCAAATGGTTCCGCCCATCCAAAATGCTCCAATACCACCGTCAAGGCACGTCGTTGATGTAATAACCGGTGGGACAACAGGGAAGTTAGTAGGGAAGAAGAGAAGAGGATATTTGGATTCGGTCATGTCTGTGGCGGGTGCTCCCCGAAGACCGGCAGAGCATTTTTCGGAACTGTTATCTCTTTTACCGATGCAGATTATCCTTCGGAGTCCATTGAGCCACATGAAGGAGCGTTAGTGATCACTGCACAAGTAGGCTCGGTGGATGTAAAGCGCGTGATGATAGACAACGGGTCTTCTGTGGATATTCTGTATGCCCACGCTTATCAGAGGATGCATCTTGATGGGCGAAAGATGGAGGTTGGGCATGAGGCTCCTTTATATGGCTTCAGCAACGATCCAGTCAAAGTTGCGGGCACTATTGAGCTCCTAGTGGTCTTCGGCACAGCTCCTCAGCAGGTAGAAATAACATGTAAATTTTATGTTGTGCATGTAGATTCGGCTTACAACGCCATATTGGGAAGGCCTACATTGATAGTTCTCCAAGCTGTAACCTCCATCCCTCATTTCAAAATCAAGTTCCCCACGACATTCGGAGTCGGAGAGGTGGCAGGAGATTTAGATTTGGCCCGACGCTGCTACCGAAATGCTGTCATTTCCTCTGGAGTAGGGGTCAGCAAGCAGAAGCAAACCATGACAATTGAGATCGAGCCCTTCACTGAAAGCAGTTCGCAGCCATTGGTTATTCCTACAGGGGAGACAGAGGAGATCGAGCTGGTCCTCGGAAAGAAAGATAAGACAGTGAAGATTGGTTCGGGTCTACCAGAGCCTCTTCGGACAAATCTTATGGAACTCCTTCGCTGCTATGCGGACATCTTTGCATGGGAGCCACAGGACATGCCTGGGATTAGTCGAAAGATTGCCGAGCATCGGCTGGAGGTGGATCCATCAAAGAAGCCAGTTCGGCAGAAAAGAAGAATTTTTGCACCTGAACGACAAAGGATCATTGATGAGGAGGTCGCGAAGTTGATAGCTGCTGATTTCATATTCGAGATAGACTACCCGGAATGGATGGCTAATGTGGTGCTAGCGCAGAAGCAGAATGGGAAATGGAGAGTCTGCATCGACTACACGGATCTGAATAAAGCATGCCCAAAGGACTTCTATCATTTACCCCACATTGACCAACTTATTGATGCGACTTCGGGGTATGCACTACTAAGCTTTATGGATGCTTTTTCAGGTTATCATCAAATTTCCATGTGCAAGGAGGACATCCCAAAGACAGCGTTCATCACACACCGTTCGGTGTACGCCTATAAGAAGACGACCTTCGGCCTGATAAATTCTGGTGCCACCTATCAGAGAATGATGAACTTTGTCTTCCATAAGCAGTTGGGAAAAAACATGGCTCAGAAGCACTTGAATGATCTGGAGGAATGCTTTCAGACTGTCCGTCATCACAAATTGAGGCTCAATCCGGCAAAATGCACCTTCGGCCTTGGTGCAGGAAAGTTTCTGGGATATCTGGTCAGTCAGAAGGGCATTGAGGCCAATCTGGAGAAAATACAAGTCATTCTTGACATGAAGACTCCTCAGTCGTTCAAAGACGTCCAACGTCTGACTGGCAGGATTGCAGCTTTGAGGAGGTTCATGTCCAAATCCGCTGAGAGATGCTTACCATTCTTCGACACACTGAAGGGACCAAAGAACGCGAAGACATTTCAGTGGACTTCGGAGTGTGAAGACGCCTTCCAAGGCATAAAGACATATCTTTCTTCGGCTCCTTTATTGATGAAACCTGCCCCAGCTGAGACTTTGTATTTATATCTGGCAGCTAGTTTATTGGCAGTTGGAGCGGTACTGGTTCGGGAGGTCAGTGGGAAGCAGCATCCGGTTGTCAGCCATGTCCTAAGAGATGCTGAAACCAGGTATCCCAATATAGAAAAATTTGCATTTGCTTTAATAATTACCAGTCGGAAGCTTCGGCAGTATTTTCAAGGTCGGCTCCTGGTCGTTTATACGGATCAACCATTGAAGAAGGTAATGAGTAAGCCGGAGGTTTCGGAGAGATTAACAGCATGGACTATGGAGTTGTCCCAATTTTTCATTGAATATCATCCCCGAACGGCTATCAAGGGTCAACCCTTGGCCAATTTTATGGTGGAGTGTACATTCACCGAAGCAGATGCTGAGCTGCCAGAAGCAGAGACATCCGATCGAGCAGTTGCAGTTCTTCAACACAGTCAGAGTGCATGGACGCTGTATGTTGATGGGTCTTCTACGGTGAATGTTAGTGGGGCAGGGATTATCTTGACAAGCCCGGAGGGATTCAAGGTACAGCAAGCAATCAGATTTGGGTTTAAAGCAACAAACAACGAGGCCGAGTATGAAGCAGTATTGGCAGGAGTTCGACTAGCAAAAAGTCCAGAAGTTCAGAAGCTGATTATCTACAGTGACTCCCGTCTGGTCGTCAAGCAGCTATCGGGAGATTATGAAGCTCGTGGAACAAGGATGATCAAGTATTTGGCAGAATTGAAGGATCAGCTTCAGTATTTCGTCTCTTATGAGTTCAGGGCATAGAACGCAATAACAATTCCATTGTCAATGCGTTATCAAAGTTGGCCACTACGGATGCTGTTGTTTTCAATGGATCAGTCTACTTAGAGGTTTTGCAGCAACCGAGTATTCAACACGAAGCGGTAATGTGTATCGAGTGGTCTAACTGCTGGATGACTCCCTATATTAAATATCTGGCAGATGGCGTCCTCCCTTCGAATCAAATGTTGGCGAAGAAAATCAAGTACAAGAGTGCTAATTTCGTTCTTATTGATGGGGATCTTTATCGGTTGGTATTTTCCTCACCATTATTGAAGTGTCTGGTTCCGTCTGAGGCCAAATATGCTCTTTAGGAAGTTTATGAGGGCATCTGCGGCGATCACATGGCTGCTAAGTCACTGGCATACAAAGTTCTTCGGCAGGGGTACTACTGGCCGACGATCTTTAAGGAAGCTACAGAGTATGTGAAGAAGTGCGAAAATTGCCAGCTCAACAATCCGATTCCACATCAGCCACCAGAAGAGTTATACTCGATTCTATCTCCTATACCCTTTGCTGTCTGGGGGGTTGATATACTGGGTCCGTTGCCGAAAGCTAAAGGACAGGTCAGTTTTGTCATAGTGGCTATTGATTACATGACCAAGTGGGTAGAGGCGAAGCCACTTCGGTTGATAACGGAACAAGAGTGTTTGAAGTTCATGAAAGAATCCGTAGTGTTTCGCTTCGGGATTCCTAAAGTGGTGATATCGGACAACGGATGCCAGTTCGTGGGATCGAAATTTGAAGGATTTCTGAAAGAATTGGGGATTCAACACAGAAAGACTTCAGTAGCTCATCCTCAGTCGAACGGGCAAGTTGAGGTGACAAACAGAAAACTGTTGAACGGGATCAAGCGCAGACTAGACGAAGCTAAAGGAAGATGGCCAGAGGAGCTGCTCAGCGTATTGTGGGCTTACCGAACTACGCCGAGAACTACAACAGGAGATTCACCTTTCAGATTGGTCTATGGTACTGATGTGTTAGTCCTAGTCGAGATTGAATCTCCGAGTCTTCGGGTCAGTCAGTTCAAAGAGATCTATAATGATGAAGGACTAAAGGCCAACTTGGATCTGTTGGAAGAAGTCAGAGAGGTGGCTTTGATCAAGTTAGCGGCCTATCAGAGGAGAGTTGCCAAGCATTACAACAAGGGGGTCAAGCTTCGCAGATTTGAAGTAGGGGACTTCGTCCTCAGAGAAGCCGAAGCATCAACGTCTCAAAACACGGGAAAGCTGATGCCGAACTGGGAAGGGCCGTATGAGGTGATCGAAGTACCAAAGCCAGGAACTTACCGACTGAAGGCATTGGATGGGTCCGAAATCAAGAACACTTGGCATGCTGGCAGGCTTCAGAAATATTTTCAGTAGAGACCGAGTCAGTTTACCGGAAGTCTGTACATGATTACTCACCATCAATAGAAAGTTACTTTTTCACAACTGATCTTCTTCCTATTTGTCCTAAGTTCATAATGGTGTAAGGAGGTATGGTCAGACTCGATGGTCATTCGATGACAGCCTATTTATTTGTTACCCCGTGTGATAGACAAATCCTATGGTCCTTTTTATATTATTTTTACCCCGAGTGGTAAATCAATGGGCACCGAAGTAAGGAGGTATGGTCGGACTCGCTAGCCATTCGATGGCAGCCTATTTATTTGTTACCCCGTGTGGTAGACAAATCCTATGGTCCTTTTTATATTGTTCTACCCCGAGTGGTAAACAAATGTCCTTATATACTTGTTCTACCCTGAGCGGTAAGCAAGATCTTGATGGTGCAAAGAGGATCAGCCGAATTCACCTTACACATGACCGATCTCATACTTTGGTAACGACAAATATACATCACTTTGTTTTATGCAAGTGTTGAGTTCGGTTCAGTTCATTTAATTCAGTTCATTTCATTCTTTAACTTAACTGTTATATGCCTTATCTGATTCACTATCTAAGTTAAGTTCATACAGATTAATTGATGCTGAATAATTGACAAGAAACGAATCAAAGCAGAAGTCATAATCAAACATAAATGGTGGTTCATTGATAAATTCAAACATTCATCCATCTATTCAGTCCTAACATTAAACTATTACACAAAGTAAAAAAATTACTTAATAAAGTTCTTCAAAATAACCTCAAAAAAGACAGATAATTCTCACAAGTCATTAAAATGTCAGAAGAAAGCAGAAAGGACATTCAAGCACCGCCTTCACCATCGGAGTCGATCAGAGCTGGATCTAGCTGAGCAGCAGCCAATTTTTCCTTACCACACTCCCGGCAATCTTCATATCCTTCGTAGTATACTTTCAAAATTTCTGCACCAAGCTCGTCAGACGTACGATAGTCCACCTATATCTGCTTACGCAGCTCTTCGGTCAAAGGAGGATCTCGTTCTTCATGCACTTTGACCTTACTTCGAAGTTTACGGCGTTTCACCCTATGTGTTTTCCTATCAACCCAAGCCTTCGTCTGAACTTCACCAAGTTGTATTGACAGGTTTTGATTAGCTACAACAAGCTCCTCATTGGTGTTCTTCAACTCTTCTGTCTCTGCAATAAACCTGACATTCATGTTGGCTAATTTCTGTTCACTGGCTTTTGACGTCTTCAGCTCTTCTCTAATCGAGCTCAGCACATCGTAGGTATCCCTCAGATCCCCCTTGGTTTGGGCCAATTCCCTCTGAAGGCCTTCATTGACATGAAGAGTGGCTTCATGCTCACCTCTCTCCCGAGTCAAGGTAGCCTTCAACAGGTTGTTCTCCCTTCACAGGGTCTCCTCATTGGATTCGACATTTTTATGTCTGGGATGTAAACGTCCGAAGACTACGTTTGCCTGCACATATGCGACAGTATCCAGTCAATTTCAGATATTTAAACGAGAAAAGAAATATTTAACCAAGAAAACTGTAACTTACCTTTGCCAAATAGCTCATGCCTTCATCCAGAAAGTTCCCGTTTGTATGGTCATCGAATCGACGATTGTCGGTTTCCTGGACAAATGCATCAAAGAGCCGGAAGGGAAAGTTGGCATTGAACCGAGGCCATAAAGTTGGTGCTCCAGTAGCCTCACTATGAAAATTTTGCGATGAAGACCTTGGGGGGGGGAAGGCATATGTTTATCACGAGGAGGAGAGGGATCCGTATATATATTTTCTGGGGAGGGAGATCGAGCTGGCGACAGGACGCTGTCAGAAGGTTGTTTTCTCTTTCGAGATGGTGTTACAGCGGGTTCAATTCGCTCTTCCTCAGTAATGGTTCGAGTCTCCATTTGGGTTATTGGGGGGAGAACACTCGAAGAAGGTACCCTAAGCTCGTCGGAGGTTAAGGGGGTAACTTGGGTTTTCAACTTCTTGATCCGAATAAGTTGCCTTCGATCGCCTACAGGTAGATTTAACATACTTTTTTGGGCTGGCAGAGTCGAGTCAACAATTGGCGGAATTGGGCCGACAACTGGTGGCGTTGGATCGACAGTTGGTGGTATCGGATCAATAGCTGAGGGTGTTGGATTGACAGTTGGTTCAGTTTCAGAAAGGGCTTCGGAGTCAGATGGGATAAAATTTGGTTGTGGTCCTCGGGTGGCTCTTTTCTTTCGACAAGGTCGAAGGACTTCTTCTGAGATAATATGTTCATCATCCACGGGTGCTTGGGTTGGGGGTTCAGTAATGTGTGTTTCAGCAGTTGGTATCTCAGTGGGGGGCTTGAACTTGGAAGAGGCTTCCGGTTATGGAGGGTCGGCATCGACCTCTGCAGTTTTTCCGGCTATGTTACCTTCGGATAGGACTTCCTGTTGGGAGGATTCGGCAGTAACTTCTACGAACTTCCCAACTAGAAAATCCTCCAACTCCTTCACCTCCGAAGACGATGGCTTGATCTAAGTTACTGCAGAAGATTAACAGTTTTACATCAAAATCGATACCACAGCAATTTTCAAAATATTGATAAAGTAAATCCATACTTACATTTGTGGTCGTATAACCACGCTTGCTTAGAAAGAAATCTGTATTTCCACTCTTCCTTCGGGAAATTGACAAATAGGTCTATCATTTCGGCCTCGCGTTCTTCGAAAATGTCTCCAAAATCGGCAGAAATCTTCTCATCAGTGACCCAGTTCGGTAAGGAGGAAATTTCAGGTCCCTTGACATAAAACCACTTTTCATGCCACCCCCTATTGCTCGAAGGAGTGTTCACCAACGAGCGTCTTTCAAATTTCTCTCCTGTCCTCGATGCCTGCTTACTTATAACTTTGAATCCTTTTTCGCGAGATTGACCGATTTTATAAACAGTAAAAAAGAAGTCAAGAGTGGACTCGATTCCGACTTTATGACAAAACGCAATGAAGGTCATAATGTGAATATAAGAATTTGGTGCTAATTGGGCAAACCCAACGCCAATAAACCCTATAATGGTCATCAAAAACGGGTGTAAGGGGAACCTAATTCCTTTCTCGAGAATTGTCACTGGGACAGCCATCCACCCTTCAGGCCTTTGATACATTCTTTCCTCAGACCTAGGAACTCTTACCAGATGAGTATCCGAAATATGACATCGATCTCAGAGCTTTCGTAATTCAATTTCGGTGACAGTAGATGCAGTATTCGCATGGATAAACATTTCCTTGCTCATAAAGAATTCAGAAGGAGTGGGTCGGGGTTTCGGGAGTACTTTCTTCTTATTAGGGTCAGCGGTTGGGGGATTGGAGCTCGAGGCCTCTACAAGGGGGTTAGGTTAAACAGTTGTGAGAGGGATTGCTCTGATTGGAGAAGTCTGGTTTTTATTAATGACCACCATTGTTGACGATTTGCAGGGAAGACAAGAAAAGCTTTGGAAGGAAGAAGGGAGTTTGAGAGTCCGAAATTCAAATTGGCAGGTAAAACTGTCAAAATTGGTAAAATTTCCCTTTTATACTGACGGTTACACAGTAATCGAGGGCGGCTCATTAAATTGATAGTCATGATCACGAATTTGAAAGGTTGCGTCCGGGATGAGTTTTAGACACTTAACAGGTTAGACTTTTCAATTGGGCCTCCGGTTTTAATTCATCTTTTCAATTTATTTTTTATCCTTACCCATTTGGGCCTTGGTAAATTTCGGTTTGGGTTTATCCTATCAAATCAAATAAAGTTATGGACCACTTATAGTTCTCCATTAACTATTCTATTTAATAGAAAACTAGGGGGCAATGTTGGGTCATGATATTTCTCCTATTGGGCATTATGGATTGGGCTTAGTTATTTATTTAGTCCATTGGGTCTTAATGTTATTGGGCCTAATTCTTACATTGTATCTCCTTAATACCGGACCTGGTCAATGGGTTGATCCAGTAGATCTTTTAATATCTAAGTCTTTGACTTGTAATGATGAAAAAAGAAGGCTGTTGACCAAAAGTCTGCAGATCATTAATGTGGATGGGATTATATCCGGCCGGCGGACATGTACAGTAGGAAAAAGGTGACAACCTGCATGCATCCGGCTGGGGTCAGGTAGGAGTAGGGGGCTGTGTCAGATAAGGGTTGGTGGCACAGTAAATCAGGCAAGAGAGTATAGCCTAACAAGGAAATCTCCAAGAGAAGGTACGCATACACGCAACACAGAATTTTTCTATCTCTCTAGAGACACTAGACATTTTATCCTCCATTGTTAAACCTTAAACGGCCTGTACTGACTCTCACGCCTGAGCTATCCCCCGACGGTCCAGCCGTCAAGCTTTTGGTGTTGACTGTGTTTACTGTGTAGAATTAGGGCGTCTTACGTGATTGGGACGTCACCGAAGATCTTGGCGATAACAGCCACAAAATCTACAAGTTTGTTGAAGAGAAAGATAGGAGTAGTTGGATTAATATTAATGGATTCAAGATTTGGGGAGAGCAGAGACACAGGCAAAGCTAGGCAAGTAAAACGTGGAGGAGAGATAAATACTAAATAGAATGGAATAATACTGACCCAGCAATCAGCATGCTTTATTCACTTTTTACTCTTTTATTTACTTTTTTACTGTTGGTAATTAATGACTCAGCAGAGCAGTGCCTTTAATTTTACCTCCAAAATTAGGTTTGATTGGACATTATTTTTATTTTACGTAAAATTAGAGAAATCGTATTTTGACTAGTTAGCTACTAATTCCGTCTTAATTTGATTTTTTTGGTCAAAATAATTAATTTTAAATTTCATAATTAAATAAATTCATATTTTTTTTGGGTTCTTTAAATAATTAAAAGTTGTTGTTAGGCTAACAAAATATGATTATAGATTGATTTTAATTTTTAAAATATAATTATAGTTTCATTTAAGAACTAAAATCATATTAACCATAATTAATATGAGTTATGTGGGTTGGAACTATATGGTTATAGTTCAAAACCATATTAATCATATTAACTATTTCAAGATGTTTTGACTTTTAAACAAAATTTTTAAAAAATAAAATTATGACCGTCACAATTAAATTAATAAGTAATAATATGATATAAAAATTATTAATATAAATAATAAAATACTAAAAAACTATATTAATAAAATTTTAAATTAAAATTATTAATACCCTTCCATATTTAAATAAGTTTTTAAAATTATTATTAACCTGCTAATAAAAATGTTGAAACTCAAAATACACCATAGTATAATTCTATGAATGTCGTTTAAATATTGAAACATATTTATAATTCTTTTGTAACTAAAATACTAACATAATTCTTTTGTAACTAGAATACTAAAATTTACACATACAGAACAACATTAATCACCCAAAATAAGAATATATTAATTTATAAAACATACAAGATAAATAAAAAATTGAACCATATAATTCTATAGACCATATTAAAATTCAATTAATTAGACGAACATATTAAAATTTAACATTACAAAACATATATTTTTCCAAAATCAATTCCAAAGACTCCATAACCAATAGGGTCCTTTACACTAATATACAACATTTAAAAAGTAATTACAAAAATAAAACATACACAACATAATTACAAAAATAAAAAATAATCAATATAGCGCGCCTAAAATCACATGTCATTATCCAAGTCAGTTACCCAATTTCATATTTTAAATTAACCGTCCCTAAAATCATGCAACTTTGAAATCGAAACAACAGATCAACGACGGATGTAAGACCCCAACTTTTATAAATAAAGAAGAATTTTCTATAAATATCATTTTTGAATATTATGGAGTTAATTTGATATAATGTTATAGTTGTGGGTAATATTTATAAATTTTGCAAAGTACGCAAGTTGTTATATAATATTCGATTGGTCGGAAAATATTCGTTTTAACGGGGAATATTCGTACAACGACACAATCATTGGTGGACCCCACAACGGAATTATTGTCGGATTGAGAAAACGACAAAAATATTTTATTAAAAATAACGGCGGAAATTTTACCATTGTTACTGTTGAACTACTCGGTAGTAAAAGTACAGTAATACGTGTGGTTGCATAGTAGCACACAGTATTGATTATTAATGCTTATGTGATAAGTCACTCAGATTGATTCAATTATTGTCAGTTAATAATATGAATTATTTAGCGATAATGACGTTTTGTTTTATTCGTATTATTAACGTAATAAAACAGAAACATCTTTTTATATAAAACAGAATACTTTATTAAAGTTATTCTATAAATAGAATATATTATATTTTATTTAAAAGATTTTTCTTTAAATATGGACCGTCAGATTAAAGTAATCAATCTGGATCGTTCATGGATTAGTTACTATGCATTCTATTTTTCTATAAATAGCAGCTCATTCCTTCATTATTTCTTACGAATTCACTGAACTCTAGAGAGAGAAACTATAGAGAGAAACTATAGAGAGAGAGAAGAAGAGTATTCTGCTACTTAACTACTTCCTTATTTCAGCTCGTCTTTAAAACGGTAAGGGGTGTTATTCTTTATTATTCATGGAGAGAACTGTTGTTATTCCATTTCTTATTATTCTGTTGGAATAACCGGTATACGTGGTCTACCCTATACTTGGTGACATTCTTCTATTATTCTGTTGGAACATCCTGTCTGTGTGTTTTACACCGGACCTGGTTCCGTTTTTATTATTATTCTGTTGGAACATCCTGGCTATGTGTTTTACACCGGACCTGGTTCCTTTATTTATTATTCTGTCGGAATATCCTGTCTGTGTGTTTTACACCGGACCTGGTTCCATTATTTATTATTCTGTCGGAATATCCTGTCCGTGCGTTTACGCCGGACCTGGTTCCATTATTTATTATTCTGTTGGAATAACCTGTTTGTGCGGTCTATCGCATGCATGGTGATTTTTTTTGTTATTCCATTCTTTATTGTACTCAATTGGTTAAGTTTTGACTTCTATACTCCATGAAATTTGTGGAATATCCTTGATAATTGCGTTTCATCCAGTATCTTTTCATGAAAATATTCTTCTAAGTATTCTTGCATTTTACTCCACAAAGCAGTATCATGTTGACAATTTGGACGTTGTTAATTCTTGGATAAATTAATTCTTGAACTTGTTTTATTGAATTCTTATATCATTGTCATCATCCTCATGTTTATAAAATGTTGAAAGTCATCTGTGGCCTGTAGTGCATAGATGGACTTGGTATGATTATGACCAGGGATTATTCGGTATAATCATGACCGTAATGTTACAAATGATGTGGTAAAAGTCCTCATTGGCCCGTAGTGCATTGATGGACAGTTGTTGGCATGATCATGACCATTAATGAATATACGAATATCCTTGGCCGTAGTGCAGGGGTGATTCGATGATGTGGATTATTTTATTAAGCTGAGTCTTAGCAATCGCAGTGTTGGAAAATCTTTTAAATCATAAAAGATAGTAGAGTTTATTTTCTACTTGACTCTTTTAATGGATTGCTTGTTCCGCTGCAGTTAAACTTGATGTCTATTATATTTTATCAGTTTAACATTGTTGAAGGCTAATGATAATTTATTCTGCATTATCTTAGTCATAATATTTCTTACTGGGCTAGTTGAGCTCACCCTTTCTTTCACTGTTCCCTTCAGGAAATGAGAACGTAGCTGGGACAAGTCGGGGAACGGAGTGATGGTCCGGATGATAGTATTAGTTAATAGTCCTCACTATTCTATGTAATGGTGTGTTAATAAATGTAATGAGGACTCCTTTTGAGTATGAATACTCTCTAGAAGATAATATTTGTATTCAAACTCACAGTTTATGTTTTGTCGTATTGTACACGACAGTTATATTAGTAAGTTGTATTTGTATTTTGTACTATGTATCTGACGACCCAAGATGGGTGATGTATACCTAATTTTGGGGGCGTCACAACGGAGAAGACAAAAATACGAAGCCGAAGCCTCCTGTCGCGACTAAACTCGTAATCGGAGAAGACAAAACCAGTTGTCGTGATGCATCTCTAAGATCGAAAATAGCATACAAAATCAACAACGCCTTCAAGATCAGTAACCAAATACTGCAGTGATTGTTGAATACAAGATCAACATTAACTTCGATTAAAAAATACTGAGGTATGATAGTTTAAAATTTATAATCATATAGTTACCTATTGTTATTACGAATTACTATATTGGTTACCTTTCTTAAGTTTTTTACACTTAAAATGGTCACACGGTAAGAATAATGAATGTTTTGATTGCAATATGAATGTTTTAATTGTAAATTGTATGTAAAAATACAATTGGTTACTGCTTAACATTACATTAGTTACTGTCTAACTATGTCTATTTTACTGTTTAATTCTGGATTGGTTAATACATACTGGTACTAACTAATGTTGCATTGGTTGCTGACTAATAATGATTTGGTTACTGTGTCCATTACATTGTTTACTGACTAATAATGAATCGGCTACTGTGTACCATTGCATTGGTTACTTACTAATAATGACTTTGTTACTGTGTAACATTATAATGGTTTCTGATGAAGACTTGGCTACTAACTAATGCTGAATTGGTTACTGCTTAACATTACATTGGTTACTGTCTGACTATGTCTATGTTACTGTTTAATGTTGGATTGGTTAATGCATAATGGTACTAACTAATGTTGCATTGGTTACTGACTAATAATGATTTGGTTACTGTGTACCATTACATTGGTTATTGACTAATAATGAATTGGCTACTGTGTGCCATTGCATTTGTTACTGACTAATAGTGACTTTGTTACTGTGTAACACTATAATGGTTACTGATGAAGAATTGGTTACTGACTAATGCTGAATTGATTACTGCTTAACATTACATTAGTTACTGTCTGACTATAATATGTAATTGTTACTGACTTGGTTACTGACTAATGATGACTTGGTTACTGTGTAACATTATATAGCTTACCGGCTAATATAGATTATTGACTAATAATGAAATGGCTACTGTGTACCATTGCATTGGTTACTGACTAATAATGACTTTGTTACTGTGTAACATTGTAATGGTTACTAATGAAGACTTGGTTACTGACTAATGCTGACTTAATTACTGCTTAACATTATATTGGTTACCGTCCGACTATGTATATGTTACTGACTAATAATGATTTTGTTACTGTGTACCATTGCATTGGTTACTGACTAATAATTAATTTGTTACTGTGTAACATTATAATGGTTACTGATGAATACTTGGTTATTGACTAACATTTCGTTCAAAGAAATGCTAACCAAAATATGCAATGCATTACGGCTAGACACAAACGCAACAACATTGTCAATAAAATTTCAGATTAGAAGCGACATTCCACCGATCAGTATATCAGACGAAGCAACCTTACAATTCTTTCTGGAAATGAGTAGAAAATCTGATGAACAAGGTAAATTCCCACTGATTGTGGATATTGAACACAGAATGGGACGCACAACGATCTTGCATAACTTGACAAATGTAGAAGAATCTACAATTTACGATGTAATGCCAATCAGATCAACACAAGGGAATTCAGCACTAGTTCCACTAGCAAGCCAATCATGCCAATTTGGAACGCAATATGTTGATCAGCTTGCAATGAAAATTATTGAACAACTAGACAGACAACATGACAAATCATACGCAAAAGAACAATATGATGATGTAATATCGGATCCGAATGAACGTGAAGTAAAATTACATCAAACCTACACAGACAAAAAAATCCTCTCATAAGCTATGAGGCTGTATTCAATCAGAAAAAACAGACAACACAAAGTCCAACGAACAAGTTATAGAGACTTTGTGCTAGTGTGTGTATGCGATGAAAATTGCAAATGGAAGATGAGAGCATCAAGTTTCAAAAAAACCAGTATGTTCAAGGTGAGAGAATTCAATGATATCCACACTTGTTCGGTCAATGTATTGTTGGGAGACCACAGACAGGCAAATAGTGAGTTGGTCAGTGAATGCATAATGCAAAAAATAACAAATTTGAAGAAAATATATACACCAACCGATATTGTTGAAGACATGATGTCAGAATATAATGTGTCTATCTCTTACCAAAAAGCATGGAGATCGAAGGAGAAAGCATTAGAAAAGGTGAGAGGAAATCCACACGACTACTCACTCATCCCATCATGGTTACACATGCTGAAGAAAACAAATCCAGGTAACACTTTAAAAATATTTATTGGTTTTACAGCATTAGACAGTAACCAAGATATCATTACACGGTAGAATATTACCAATGCAAATTGTTTACTGATTAATATTATATTGGTTACCTTCATGCAACATGTTGGTTACTGAATAATGCATTGATTACCAAACATGTGGTTACCAAGCATTAGTCATTAATATTATTCAGTAACCAAAATAGCATTAGTCAGTAACCAAATAAGCATTATACAGCAATAAACTATTACACAGTAACCAATACACCTTTAGACATTATGCATGTTTAGTTATTAAATCTTCAGACCATTTGTATGCGTTTATTATACATGTTTGGTTACCTTAATACGCATGTTTATTTACTAAATGTAATATACAAGTTGTAAGCAATTAACCACATGAACGGTTACCGATTACTAGTGATTTGGATACAGTATACTACTTGTAATTCTAATGATAGTGCTGATGTTTTATATCAGGTTCCGTCACAGCCCTTGAGTTGGAAACAAATGGTTGTTTCAAGTATCTATTCTTTGCCATTGGAGCATCCATTCAAGCATGGCACCATTGTTTTCCAATCATTGTAATCGATGTCACATTCATACAATCAACTTACGGGGGGACATTACTGATAGCAAGCACACAAGATGCAAACCGAAACATTATTCCGATTGCTTTTTCAGTTGTTGACAGCGAAAATGAATTGTCTTGGAAATGGTTTTTTGAAATTTGAGAATTGCTTGTGGATTTAGGGAAGATCAATGTGTTGTTTCAGACAGGCATGAAGCCATTATACAAGGACTAAATTGTGTGTTTCCGGATATCATGCATGATTCCTGCACATATCATATACTGAAAAATATAAAAAACAGATTCAAAAAGAAAGGAGAATAAGTTAAACAGGCTTACAACGGGGTTTGTAGAGCTTACACTGTTGAACAATTCAACAAACACATGGCTGAACTTGATGACATTGATCCTCGAATAAGGACATATCTTGAGGAAGAGGTCAAGTTGGATAGGTGCACCAGGCTCCATGAGACTGTAAGCAGGTACTCAACAATGACTTCAAACACCGCTGAATCTATTAACAATGCAATCAAGTTTATCAGGGATCTTCCAGTTGCGACAATGATTGAATGCCTACGTTGTCTGGTTTAAAGATGGTATTTCACAAACAAACAAGCAGCCATATCAACATTCACAACACTTTCTGTAAGACCCCGAATTTTATGAAATAAAAGTATTCAATTTTTCTTATAATTACAATTTAGTAAATGGTTAAATTGATAAAAAGTTTAAGTTATGGGTGAAATGTGAAAACTTTTCAAAATACGCAAGTGGTTATAAAATATTCATTGTTGTCGGGGAATATTCGTTTGGTCGTGGAATATTCTTTCTGTCGGGAAATATTCGTACGACGGCGCAGCCATTTGTGGGCCCCATAACAGAATAACTGTCGGATGAAGAAAATGACAAATTTGAGTTTTTATAAATAACGGCGTAATTGTTACCGTTAACACTGTTGAAATACCCGGTGGTTAAAATACAGTAATACGCGTTATTGCACAGTAGCACAAGGTATTGCACAGTATTTTTGAAATTATTGATTCTTACGTAAGAAGGCACTACTGAATAATTGTCACAGTAATTACTGTTCAATATTTTATGTTATTGATTCAATAATTGCTGCGTTGATATTTTATATTATTGTTGTTTCAATAATTGTTGCTGCACATCATCTCCATTATCAGATCAATAATTCATATTATTTGAATAATATTATTAGATAGCATTATTGGCAATGTCTATAAAGTTCTGTCTAAGGAGAGGTTTGGTTATCTAATTGCGCACCAGTAAGGAGAAATTCTTATTGGAAAGCCCCTCTTTCCTGAGAACGGTCTGGTTGTCATAATGTGATTCGGTAATATTATTTGTGAATAATTAATTATTGATTCATATGATAAGAAAATATTTATTTTTATGTGGATATAAATGAGGAATATATTTTTGTGGTTAAAAATGAAGGAGTTAATGTTGAGATTTTTATCAGTATTTTTGTCGGAATGGAGGTATTAAAAATCAGGGTTTTTGAGATATTTTGCAGGGGTTATAATTTTTAATCTGACCGTTGGATCGTGGTAATTTTTGGATATGTTATACATATATAAGTTGAGTATATGTCCACAAATTTTGAACCGTTAAAAATAAACATATGATTTATTATGAATTTTACGAGATGACTGGTACAGAAATTGTTAAATTTACGAGATGACATATTCAGGTTCCATCATGTCATTAGATGACAAAGAAAACTGGGATGTATCAGAAGAAGTAAAAAACATATGTATAAAATCACCCAACACAAGAAGACCAGCAGGAAGACCAAAAAAAGGGAGGTACAAACACGGATCTGAAATCAAAATTCAAAACAAATGCAGCAGGTGCCAAGAAAGAGGACACAACAGGAAAACATGCAGTAATCTCCCGATTTTAAGACCACTAAAAAGGGTAGTGCAGTTAAATTAAGAGTGTAAATACATGAATGTATTATTGTTTAATTTGAGTAACCATTAAACGATTGATTTGTAAAATTTTTGATTGTGTAAAGTAAATAAAATTGTTATTCATTTATATATTGATTTCTGATTTCATTGAAACATTAACAATAACAGTAATCAAATAAATACATGTATACTCACACATGTACACTTAACATATGAAATATGTCCTGATACAATATTGTAACTATCTGGTTACTATCAAATCATTATCTGGTTACCTATTTATACATGATTGGTTACCAACTGTATATTACAAAATTATAATTGGTTACCATTTTATACATGACAGTAACCATAACAGTAACCATACCAGTTTTTAATGTAAACCAAATAATTATATAACAATAACCATAACAATGTTTAATGGTACCCAAATAATTACATAATTGTAATCATCACAATAACCACCTAACTTCATAACAGTAACCATATCAGTTTATAATGGTAACCACAACATAAACAACATGTATATCCAGCAACCTATAATTAAAAAGGTATTGAAGTTTATGAAATCATGTATACATTACACATGTACACTTAACATATAATATATGTCCTGATACAATCTTGTAACTCTCTGGTTACTATCAAATCATTATATGGTTATCCCTTTATACATGATTGGTTACCAACTGTATATTTCAAAAAAATTCAACACAACTGAAAAAGATACAAAATACCAACCAACAAATAATATTTCTTTCATTAATGTTAATATTGTCAAATATGTAATCTCATCTACATAAGATCCAATGAACATCAAAAAATCATAAACCATACACAAATGTTGTGTATAATACCAAAACTTAAAAAAAATACACAACAAAATTAATAAAGACAAAATAACAAAATCCGAACTAATCAAAATCTAGAACAAATCTTCCTAAAAATTCTCTATCAGTATCATAGCCCTCCAACTGCTTGTTCCTTGCATGCATATATAGGTTTGTGCACAACTTTTTCCGATACTGCGCAATGGGAAAAGGAATACGAATCTGATCAAACTTCTGATGAATGACATGATCAGCAAAACAAATTGTGAACATCCTACAATCACTGTAACAACAAACATATAACAAAAATCAAAAATAAAATCAACCTATATGTAATAATTAAATCAATGTACACAATTTAACCCTTACCCTTCTACTTGTACATGAACCATCTCAGAAAATTCCAACTCAATTATATCGTCTTCGTCCTTGTTGCGATACGGGTCACTGCTGAAGTCAATGTCAGACCTATCCTTCCAAAAATCAGACTTGCGCAGTAGTATGAGAAGAATGAAGATGTACGGCTCACAAACATTAGATATTTTAGTTTGCATAGATTTCTTTTTTGGTTGTAGAGAATTGTAAACAGTCACCTACGATGCACATCAAAAGTCAACCAATGGTCCGGTGATGATATATGAATTGGGAACAACACGTAATCAACATTCCTCCATGGTGTATTGACATCCATAAACATCCCATGTATGTATTCAGCAACATCACCCTCCCCAGACAGAACAATTTTGTCATAATTTTTTTTTTGTATACACCTCGAAAAGAACGGTGATCTTGCTGTGAAACCAACAATCCGTGGTCCCTTATACGAACACTTTCGAAATGTCTTGCCAGTTTACGGAAATAATACAATGCAACATTGATGTTCTGAGCCAAAAACAAAATTAATATGATATTAACAGTTGTTAGAAAATGCAAGTATGTGATGAATGTAACTAAATAATGTAAACATAACTACAAAAACATAATTTTTAAAAAAATACTCACATCGTCGTTTAACCACTGTCCAGGCGTCTTTAATTTATAGAACCACATCTTCGATGATATTGCAATGTATCCAAATACAAAAGAAGACATGATAATATCGTTCTTTCTAGAAAATTTGTCTGTCCTTCAATATAATAACATAATATTAGTATACACACTAACATTAAGAATTACTGTATTAATATACACACTACTACAAATCAAACTTCCACATTCTATAATTAACATACTAATCAACCAACTTAATTTTAAACAGTACACTGCTAACCAACAAATATTAAAATCATAATCATAATCAAATAGTAACTAATACTTCCTCCATCCCATAATAACTGTCGCTTTAGCTTGATGCACATGGATTAAGAAAGTCATTTAGTGCTATCATTTATTAATTAAAATTGGTGTAAAATTTCATCATTACCCCTTTATGAAAAGTTAAAAAGTATTAATACAAGGGAAAAATTTCTTGGGACAATGAGAGAAGGTAGGGGTGATATAGGAAAGTAAATAATTGTTTCTCCTATAAAGTTGTAAACGACAAATAAATTGAAGAAAAAAAATTCCTTCTAAAACGACAGTTATTATGGGATGGAAGTAGTACATAACTAATATGTAACCAAAACAAAAACTAATATTCACCAGAATATAAAGTAATAGTAACCATAACATTTGTTTAATAGTAACCACACCATTTATTTTTTATTTAATATTATGCAGTAACCAAAACAGCATTAGTCAGTAACCAATTAAGCATTATACAGTAACCAATGTAATGTTACACAGTAATCAATACAACATTCGACAGTAACCAATACATCAATAGACAGTAACAAAAAATACAGCATACCAAAATCAGTAAACTAATCAACTTAATTTTAAACATTAATCTGGTAACCAAACCATAATCACATAGTAACCGAAATATAACTACTAGGTAACCAAAACATAATCTAATAGTAACCAGAATATAAAATAATAATAACCAAAACATTTATTTAATATTAGCCATATGTTACTACAATAATACAAACTTATTTATTTCATAAAAAACTATAACATTGTTAACAACAAAAAACAAACCTTTTTCTGTTGTTTACTCCAATTTTGAACCATTCTTCAAACAATGTCTCTTCAAATTTTAACGGCATCTCCATGCATGATTTGGAAAATGCACTTAAACGTGCAGGTGTTTGACTAGCAGCACCCACTACAGTAGATGATGAACCAGCCGATCCGAACGCTGCTGTATATGTAGAACGTAAAAAGACACTCTTTGCAGGTTCACGTACAGGTCTACCACCGACTTTGTGGACACTCTTCTCCAACTCATTACACTTAGCTATGTCCTGTGTGGTGAGAACCATAAAATCAAGAACCATAAAATCAAGAACATACCTGCTTGCTGCCTCACCTTACTTCACCTTTTTCATTTAACATAAAAAAGTAATATATACGATTAGTAACCTGAATAACATAAACTAGTAACCAACTGACTGTACAACAGCCAACAAACTAAAATGAACATGTTATATTAGTAAACTGAATAACATAAACTAGTAACCAAATCATAACTTAATAGTAACCAAATCATAATATAATGGTAACCAAAACACAATATCATAGTAACCAATTCAATATATAATGGTAACCAAAACATAAATAACATTTAAATAAATGATGTCACATAATTATAATACTAACCTTATCAGCATCATACACAACAATTTCTTTCCCAGTACATTGGCTTAATATGTCAAAAGACGGCATGTCATTATTATTGTCAATCTGCGCAAAATAAAGAATCATTTAATAATTAAAACAAAAGACATCACATAACAAAACAAACAAATATGTCTAACCTTGACATCTTCATCATCATTATTTTTTTTTCCATCAGGTTCTTCAACCATAACAGCACGTTCAACTTCATTAGCAATCTCAATTACATTCACATCATTATTCTCCACGAATATTGACACATCATCACCAAATTCATGACCCAATTCAATTTCATTCCCACCCTTCTTCTCAACTTCTTCCAACGCATCATCACCATCATTTTTCTTATTCACTTTTGAACCATAATCAACATCCTCATCAACATGGACCTCCTCCACCATGACATCAGCATCCTCATCAGCAGCATCATCAGCAGCTTCACCACCTTCACCACCTTCATCGCCTTCATCGCCTTCATCATCATCACCAGCATTGTCAGAATTGTCATCAGAATCACTATCAAGCTTTTTGTCCCCCACGTCTTTGATAGCACGTAGCTCATCTCTAATAATGGACCTAAGGTCCCTGCATAACTGGACATGTAAAAGCTGCATTTCATCTTTAATATCAGTTCGTAATTTTCCAAATTCTTTCTTCAATTCAGAAACTTCTTTCTTCAATTCAGACACTTTCTTCTCCAACGGCTTAGACCGTACATCAATTGCCTCTTTTACAACAGATATATCAACACCAATGTTGTCAGCCTTCACTTTTTTGTCTACTTTCTTGTCACCATCCTTCCCATTAAAAAAATAAAAATCGCCCAAATCAAGCCGATCCTTCTCCTCGGCCGTGATAATCAAACTATTTATCCTCAACTGAAAAATAATAAGTATATTTTAGTATATCATCTAACAAACAATGTACAATTAAATTGAAATAAACAGTAAATAAAGAATCATAAAATATAATCAGTAACCAAATACATATATACAGGTAACCTAATGTATAATAAGTAGTAACCAACTAAATATATAAATGTAACCAAATGTGTATATTCGGGTAACCAACAACAATGTTATTAGTAACCTGAATGTAATCTAATCAGTAACCGTATTTGAAAATTCAATTAACCAAAAATATTGTTATTATTAACATGCATATAAAATAATCAGTAACCAAACGTGTATATAAAGGTAACTAACAACTTTGTTTATTGTAAACTTCACATAATATTTTTATTTATCAAGTATATAACTAAAATTAAAACAACATACCTGTCCAGAACAAAAAAACTAATTCATTCAACTTGTCATTTGAAAGTGGCTTCATTAACTCCTTCTATCTGAATAAACGGACATCCGACGGATGCTCGTCATTGCATATACCACGATTTTTGAATGTCGAAATAATTTCAAACATAAAAACCTGGAATACATACGGAAGCCCGTTCAACTTGTACAATTTAGTATAATGATCCATATAAAAATTGTATGTTGAAACACCATTCTTTCCTATAACGCCCCTTCAAAGCATTAGACAAAGAGTACTTTGTCATCTCAAAAGCAACTTTCCCCCAAGAAAAAGTACTAACATCGCCATAACGCAAAAAATTAACCATTGCCCCATCAACGTAATTTTCAGAAAATGTGCACATAATGAAATTAAAGACCAAAAATATCATAGACATCTTAATAGCCTCGTCATCATCATGAAAAACTGTCTTCCTATATATCCTACCTATACTACTACGTGTCACAGCTTCGTCACCAAAAAACTTAGAAATAAACATATTCACCATACCTTTATATGGAGTTATATCATCCTCGCCCTTCCATCTCAACCCAGATATCATACAAAACTCAAGCAAACCGAACCTGACCCTTTTCTCTCCAAACAAAAATCACATTTCACCATCATGCCTCTGGTGAACCTCCCTCACAAGAGCGTGATGAATAATCTGGGAATACATTTGGTGCTCACCAAACTCAAGAAAATTCTCAAAACATGTTGCCTTAAATTTATCAAGCAAACTCTTATTCAATTTATTTGCAATGATACTGGGGACTTCCATGTCGCACCAATATATCACTTTTTCGGTGAATTTTCTGTTACATTCCTCGTAATAAAGATCCCATAACTGCAAGTAAACAAAATCAGAATTACAAAGTTAACCAACCAATCATATGATAGTAACCAAAACAACATAGACAAGTAACCAATATAGCTTTAGTCAGTAAACAAAAAATTATTAATCAGTAACCAATCCAGCATTAGACAGTAACCAAGACAACATTACACAATATAATAGTTAGACATCAACAAATAAATCATTAGACAGTAATCAAGACAGTAAGCAAGACAGCATTATACAGTAAACAGCATGTTGCAATAACATAACCAATGTAAATTTGTTACTTATTAATGTTGTCTTAATTACCTTCATGCAACATGCTGGTTACTGTCTAATACATTGGTTACCAACAATGTGTTTACTAATCATTACTCAAAAATATTATGCAGTAACCAAAACAGCATTAGTCAGTAACCCATTCAGCATTATACAGTAACCAATACAATGTTGCACAGTAACCAATACAGCTTTAGACAATATATTGGTTAGACAGTAACCAAGACATCATAAGACAGTAACCAAGACACACATAAGACAGTAACCAAGAAATCATTAGACAGTAACCAAGACATCAAAAGACAGTAACCAAGACATCATTAGACAGTAATCAAGACATTCATAATATAGTAACCAATACATCATTATACAATAACCAAGACATCATTAGACAGTAACCAAGACACTCATAAGACAGTAACCAATACATCATAAGACATTAACCAAGTCAATTTTGGTTACCTTCATGCAACATGGTGGTTATTGTCTAATGCATTGGTTACCAATCATGTGGTTAACCAAGCATTAATCATTAATATTATGCAATAACCAATTAAGCATTATACAGTAACCAATTAAGCATTATACAGTAAACAATAACAACATTTAAATTAACACACCTTTAAAATTCGTTGGGTTGGAATTATCTTCTGGATAAAAACTTGAGCTTCATTCTTAACAGCGACATCAAAATCAGAATCTAATTGCATTTCGGAATGTTTGATATCACTATGTATCACCAAATTACTTTTATTCTTACTCGATTTATTACCTACATCCTTCCCCTTTTCCTTCCCCTTGCTCTGCACAACAAACTTCTTCAAGTTCTTAACAGAATCACCCTCCACGATCCTTTTCCTCTTTCTATCCTTCTTCCTTGTATCAACCATTCTATACAAAACATAAAAACAACACAAACCAACACAATGAATACTCCATTATGTTAGTAAACTACTTTAATATATAATACATTAAACTATTAAGAAAATACTCACTTGAAGCAATTATAAACACCAGAGTCGATCAATGGAGAAGAATAACGAGTAACAACGACAATGAACCAAACGAGTAACAACGACAACGACAATGAACCAGACGAGTAACAACTACAATGACGAATAACTCAACGAGTATGCCGAACAACTAAACAAATATGATAGAGATGAAGAACGCACGAACAAAAATGAAGAACAATCACCGGAAACAAGGACCCTTACGTTTAGTCGCGACAGATAAAAGAAACAAGGGTTTCAGCATGCAAAAGGAGTTTGGTAACTGCAGAGTCTCATACAAATGATAGGCGGTTATCACGCGATTCAAAAAAAAATAACTTTTTGCTATGTCAGCCATTAATATTTATCCCTTAAATTAAGGACTCCTAAATATATTAATATTGTAAATATATATGATGAAATGTTATATTTTTGTAATTATTTTATTAGTGTATGATTTTTGTAATTACTTTTATAAATGTACAATAATATGTAATTGTTCCTAACCAATAACTACCTGAATAACATGACAAACAGTAACTACCTGAATAACATGACAAGCATACTGTTGTCATGTATACATGCTTTAAACCAAAATAACAAGATCAAATATAATATACATGCTTTAAATAATATAATTGTTCACCCAAATTGTGTAACTTTCTTAATTCACCCTACTTTCCATGGTATCAAGTCCAAGAAATCATACGAATTTGCGCTTGAATAAGAGTGAGTCCATGTTAGTGCTATTGGAGCTTTGCTAAAGGGTAAAAGCAAGTTCCTACAACTGTCACATAAAAATCAAATTTTCAAATCTCACCAATATTTATGTCGATTTTTTTCAAAAATCCACCATAAAAATCAACGATCTATAATCTCTAAATAAAAAATCATACAAGGAAAAATCTCGACGTCAACAATACTCTGGCACTCCGTACCATATTATAAAGATGATGATTCATGTACGGAACTCCTTATGATAAAGAATTCCGCGAGGAATCAGGTGCAATGAAGTAATTTTAATTTCGAAGAAAATATACGTTTCCTTCTAAAAAGGAGCTTAAATTAGAATTTGTTTCAAGATCTGATAAAAAAAAAAGAAGTAAAGAAACTTTCAGATAATATCCAGAAAGAGTTAGAGATTACCTTAATCTTGCCAATTCCTCCCATGCCGTTTTATTGTCACTTATCTTTATGATACATCTCTCTATCCATTAAAGACAACTTTCAAAACAACCCTAACATCCCAACAAATTAATTAACAAAAAACTTAATGGAGATTCAAAATAAGAAATAAATAAATAATTAACAAAAAAAAGAAAAACCTGAGACGAATAAGCATGTATTCCTTTCGATCAACCCCACAAAATCTACAAGTTTGTTGAAGAGAAATAAAGAAGTAGTTGGATTTATATTAATGGATTCAAGATTTGGGGAGAGTAGAGACACAGGCAAAGCTAGGCAAGTAAAACATGGAGGAGAGATGAATAGAATAATATAATACTGACCTACCACGCTTTATTCACTTTTTATTCTTTTATTACTTTTCACTCTTTCACTTGTCGGTAATTAATGACCCAGCAATGCCTTTAACTTTATCCCAATGCGTTTTCGATCTCCCATTGGTTGTACACTTATCCTTATTACTATCTCTATTTCATAATAATTATCGTTTTAGAAGGAAATTTTTTTCTCAATTTATTTGTCGTTTATAATTTTTTAGGAGAATAAATTATTTCCTTTCCTATATCACCCCTACCTTCTCTCATTGTCTCAATAAATTTTTCCCTTGTATTAATAGTTTTCAACTTCCCATAAAAGGGTAGTGATGAAATTTCACACCAATTTTAATTAATAAATGATAGCACTAAATGACTTTCTTAATCCATGTGCATCAAGCTAAAGCGACAGTTATTATGAGATGGAGGGAGTACAAAATTATGCTTGACCATACATTATTGATATTGTTAAAAGAAATTAAATTTAATTTTTAAATATTATAATCTTTGTACTTGTACTTCAAAAAATAGATAAATTTTAATTTTAAAATTGATTAATTTGACTTTTAGTACAAAAATAATATTGATAATTAATATTATACTATTATTTTTTTAATAATTATTTATAACTCTAAAACGACATAATGAGTATCTTTTTATCAGGAAAAAAAATCTATCTCATATATATCAAACTTTGTATAGGTCATTTATATTATACAGATTTTTTTGGCAATTATTATATATTAAATATGTTTACTATGCAAACTTTTATATTCACTTTATATATTCCCAAAAAAAAAAAAAACTCACCAAAGATTTCTATGCATCTTAAATTTTATCAATTGCTGGTGCAAGGATGCCTAAACCTTTGTAATGGCACAAATTTTTCTCAACCTATGTAAGCTAAGGATGCGGTTAGCATGAAGTTATTTTTTGAGTAAGTTAATTAATTAGCTAATAAAATATTAACACACATAAAATCTCATCTGCGTGTCAATATTCTATTAATCAATTAACATGGCAGGCGGCCCATGCCCCCACCATCCCTTATACTACCTCTATCCCATAATAACTGTCGTTTTAAAAGGAAATTTGTTTCCCAATTTATTTGTTGTTTACAACTTTCTAGGAGAATAAATTATTTATTTTCCTATATCACCCTACCTTCTCTCATTGTCCCAATAAATTTTTCTCTTGTATTAATAATTTTCAACTTCCCATAAAGAGGTAGTGATGAAATTTCACACTAATTTTAATTAATAAATGATAGCACTAAATGACTTTTTTAATCCATGTACATCAAGTTAAAGCGACAGTAATTATGAGATGGAGAGAGTAATAAATAAAATGCTCTAGTAGTACTAGTATTTTATTATTATCTGCCACATGGAGGACAGTGGAACATAAAACTGCAGCAGAGCAAAACGTGTCCTCAGGCTCGGGATTCTTGTGCATCAATTATTTTTTTAATCTATGTGCAACAATCATTATCTTAATTCTTGTACTCTTATTTAAAAAATTATTTTAATAAGACGGAGGGAGTATATCACTACTAGATAACATCTTAAAGTCTACATGAGATGAAGCATGGTTAAAGGTGCACCTTTCATGACCCGACTCTTGGGGAGTAAAACTGCTACCTCATACATTTAATATTTTTATGTGACGTGATATAATATTTGATATTTTAATATGTTAAATCTATCGTAAGAGATAGAAATCTAATCCGAGAGAGAAGGTGGAAGAGATAGAAATTCCACGAGAGAAACATTTCTTTTCACTTGTTGTTAGAATTTAAAAATGAATAATATTATAATTACACAAATATTACCTCTATCCCATAATAACTGTCGTTTTAGAAAAAAAAAATTTCCAATTTATTTGTTGTTTACAACTTTTTAGGAGAATAAATTATTTACTTTTTTATATCACCCCTACCTTCTCTCATT
Source organism: Panax notoginseng (assembly GCA_016801055.1). NCBI lineage: Eukaryota > Viridiplantae > Streptophyta > Magnoliopsida > Apiales > Araliaceae > Panax > Panax notoginseng. Next base: position 259,617,648 of record CM029013.1, on the reverse strand, counting down.
GTCCTAAGAAATTTTCTCTTGTATTAATAGTTTTCAACTTCTCATAAAGAGGCAGTGATGAAATTTCACACCAATTTTAATTAATAAATGATAGCACTAAATGATTTTCTTAATCCATGTGCATCAAGCTAAAGCGACAATTATTATGAGATGGAATGAGTAATATTTATAATGTCTAGTTTTCGGCCCTTAAGTGCCATCCAACCCCTCTACCAGCTATAGACAATATACCAGTATGCATTCAACACAACCCACCACCCTTTTGCCTTCCCAACAACAATAAATTCACTTTGTACATCAATTCAAAAATTTAAATAAATTTAGTTTAAATTTAATTTTTAAAATTTATTAAATATAAAATAAAGTTTCTAGATCAATATGTAGGATTACGTTACATGGGCAGAAGGTCTTTAAAATAGTCCCTTCGGCTTATAATAATAATTAAAAATAAACCGTAAGAATTACACCTTTCACAATTTTTTTTATTATTAATTTTTGTTGAAAAGTAGTCTCAATTTTATGATGTTATAAAATTGTACAATGTCCTCAAATAAATTATTAAAATTTTAATATTATGACATTACAATAAAAGTAAACTGTCAACAAATTTTACAATAAAACATATTTTTAAAATTTATAAATTTACAATGAATTTTTTTACAAATCGGTGACCCAACTTCCAAATTTCAGAATCCACTCTTCCCGAGGGGGCACCGATCTGTCTGTTAGTTTTACTTGTCTTCTTCCCTCTTTCGCGAGATAATTTTCTATTAAATGTAATTGATTTTTGTCCAAAAATCGTGAGTTGGTATAAAAGATCAAAACTTTCTTTCGATATGAAGATTAGAGTCTATCCAAGAATCAATCGACTTAATTCTTCTACATCCATTTTGAAATAAAATTAAAATCAGTTACATTTTCTTTACTTCCAAAAACTTGGATTTTTAGTTTAGATCCAAATAAAATTTGTCTGGTCTTTTCCGTGGACTAAAGGCACGAGTATGTTGATAGGTAACAAATTCGGCCACGAGCACCCCAAAGTGATTTCAAAATCCAAGGTATATGTTCATTGTCACTATAGAATGAAATTTGAGAAAGAGCATCAGAAATGCACCGAAAGATGATTTACTACGATATTATAAAGATGATAATCCAGGTAAGAAATTATTCGTGACAAAGAATTCGTGAAGGTTCAGTGGCGTGCGACAAATAAATTCAAATGCAATTGACAAAGTCATTATAATTTATAAGGTAATACACATTTCCATCGGTTGATTAAAGATCATTTATTGTTTTTTGTTTAATTTAAGAATAATAAATAAATTGTTAATTTAATAACAGCTATATAATAATGAAATATAATAATAAATTATTTAATACTACTATTAATAAAAATCTAAGACTCTTTTTGTAAATAAATTAAAAAAAAAATTGTCAACTGGAAGTATTTTTATGTAACATATGGAGTACTATTTGTTTTAATATCTTCTTTATTTATTCTCATAAGACTATATATAAAAAGGAAGTAAATGAGAGAAATTTTCATATATAATAGCTAAAAAGAGTTGGAGATTACCTTAATCTTTGCCAATTCCTCCCATGCCAATTTATTCTCACGGGTCTTTTATGATAGATTTCTTTATCCATGGAGATTCAAAATGAGAAATAAATAAATAAATAAAAACAAAGTTGAAGAAGCTAATGGATTGGTTTGTATAGTAAATTAAAGCATGTATTCCTTTCGATCAACCCCACAAAATCTACAAGTTTGTTGAAGAGAAAGAAGTAGTTGGATTTATATTAATGGATTCAAGATTGGGGGAGAGTAGATAGGGGTGCTCATCGGTAAAAAACCGAACCGGTACCGAAAAAACCGAACCGGTACCGAACCGGAATTACCGAAAAATTAAGAACTGAAACCGATACCGAATTACCGGTTTCGGTACCGGTTCGGTACAAATTCGGTAGCGGTTTTTTCGGTTCGATTTTCGGTTATACCGCATGCATGGTAATATATGTAATTATTAATAAATAATAATAATTAAATAATTTTTTTAAACTCATGTTTTAAACTGTTATTTTAAATAATCAAATTTTAAGAAAGAAATTGATTATTCTTTGCCTGTAATTGCAAACTTAAGACTGCCTGGTTCATATTGTTGCTTCCTCCCCAGATTCATATTGTTGCATGAAATAATCATTATCTGTAAATTGTAATGATAATAGCGAGATGTGCATGCTCATTGAAGAATGGCGCAGATGTACGAAATTGAAAGAGTGATTATTTTCACAGAATCACAGTATTACCAACTAACCAAGTCCTTCTGATTCTAGTTATGGATCTTATTAAGAATTGCTACAAGTTTTAACTTTGTACTTGGCATCTGATATATGTAATACAGTAATATTACAAATCAACAGTTGAGCTTCACTAGCCAAGAATTGCAGGTCGCTCTGTAATGTTTATAACACAATCAAAAAGTGTTTTTGCAAGTGTTTTTCCTTTTTTATTTTTCTTTTCACTCTGGCACAAATGATGAAACAAATGATCACTTGTATCATGTATGCAAATAGTCAAATACTACAGAATCACTTATTCACTTGGATCACCAAGCATTGGCAAGCAACACGGTTACAACTGAACTGAACATAATGAACATAGTCTGCATAACCTGAACATAGCCTGAACATAATGACCTGAATGACCAGAAACATAATGACCTGAACATAACCTGAACATAGCCTGCATTTTACAACTGAATGAACAGAACCTGATAACCAAAATAAAACAAAACATAACCTGATAACCAAAACAAAACAAGATATTTTTAAAACAAGATATAATCATGAAATCACCACTAACACTATTTCACCAAAATAAAGTCATAACCATATGATAAAACATAACCTGATAAAACATAACCTGATAACAATACAAAGTCATAACCATATGATAAAACATAACCTGATTACAATACAAAGTGTTATAGAACATAACCTCATAAGTCATAACCATATGATAAAACATAACCTGATAAACTGAACATAACAGAACTAAAGTACCCACTACTCACTAGCAAGTAATCCAATCAACCATATTACATATCCAACTAATTCAAGATTAAAAACAAACAACGCACAACGGCACAAGGCACAATTCTCTCAACTATCAAGTCCCCATTCTCGAACAAATCAACCATATTACATATCCAAGATTGATGCATCTAAATCGCCTGCTAAAAATTCTGCAATTTTTAAAAGACAAATGTGAGCAAATCATAATTTATTAAGAAGAATTTCAACTACATTACAAAAAAATAAATAAACAATACAAAGTGTTATAGTGTTACTGTGATGTACCTTTTTCAATTTCTTCAAGGGATTCTAACTTTTCTTCGATATCAATTGGTTCGTTGCTTCGGCGAAGCCAATCTTGAGCACAAATAATTCCTTGCACCATCCTAGGAGTTAAAGAGCTCCTAAAGGAATCAAGTATGCGTCCTCCTGTGCTAAATGCCGATTCGGAAGCCACGGTAGAAATGGGAATCGCTAAGATATCTCTAGCCATTAATGAAAGAACAGGAAATCTATGAGTGTTGGATCTCCACCAAGATAAAAGGTTAAATTTTTCATCTTTTCTTTCAACTCGATCCTTTAAATACATTTCTAGCTCAGTTTGAACTTCCCCACCTTGAACATCCTCAACATGTTGTTCAAACAAGCTGTCAATTTTTCTTTTTTTTCTTGACAAACTTTCTACTAATGACGAGCCACCACTTCGAGTTACGCTTCCACTCCCACTTGGAGTTTGAGATGAGTTACCTTGGAACGATAAATGATTGAGATTATAATAATTGAACAACTCAAATAATACATCTTTAGCCCCCCTAATCATTTTGATTGCCAAATCACTTTCTTTACCATACATGTGATTAAATACAAACTCAATGAAAGTGAATTTGTGTCTTGGATCAAGAACCACGACAATGTATAACAACTTGTTCATTTTATCAACATCCCCCCAATATTTCATTAACTTTGATCTCATCCTCATAGCCATTTCTCTCATTTGATAATCATCATCATCTTCCAATTCTTCCAAAAGACCATCAACTTCCACAAACTCGTGAACAAATCCATTGGATGTAACATATAATGTGCCAGACATTCTAAGTGTTAATTCATAGAAGTGTTTCAAAAACAAAACAATTCTTCTCACATTACCCCAATCCTCCACCGTTGGCCACCCTTCACCTGAGATCATTTCTTGTTTAAACAAAGGATCCCTACTCCCAAGCCTATTAAAAGCACGTTCAAAATGTTGAGCAACATTCAACATTGAATAAGTGGAGTTCCATCTAGTAGCAACATCTAGGATTAATGAAGATTTATTTTCAATTTTTTCAAAGTCAACACACTCCTTGAACTTTCTAATCCTAGATGGAGATTGCCTTACCCACCTAATCAATGCTCGAACACGAGCTACCGAAATATTAACATCTTTCAACCCATCAACTACAACCAAGTTTAAAATATGAGCAACACATCGAACATGAATGAATTTATTCTCACAAACACTATGTCCCCATACTTGCAATTGATTTTTTAAATAAGATATCGCAACATCATTTGAACTGGCATTATCAACAGTTATAGTAAAAACTCTCTTAATCCCCCATTCTATCAAACAATTCTCAATTGCCATTCCAATGGCCTCACCCTTGTGACTCAAAATTGGAACAAAGTTTATAATTTTTTTTCTCAATCTCCATTTATCATCAATGTAATGAGCTGTCACAACCATATAATTAAGTCTATGCATTGATGTCCATGTGTCAGTTGTAATACATATCCTTTGAGAAGATGAGTTAAAAATGGATTTTAACTTCTGTTTCTCATCCAAATATATTTTAAAACAATCTCTTGTAATTGTGTGACGTGAAGGAACATTGAACCTAGGACATGCGATAGACACAAAATGTCGAAATCCCTCATTTTCGACAAATTTAAAAGGAAGTTCATCAACTAGAATCATATATGCTAAAGCAGCCCGAGTTAGTTCCACATCAAACTTCCAAAGACAAGTATTTGTTGACTCCCCTTCCATGGTCTCATCATCATTATTAGCACTTGCAGATTTAAAGTTCAAGATTGCTTGATTTCTTAACTCCACATTTGGGGGGTAAATTTTACATCTCCTATTGTGAGCATTTAGACCACTAGTCCCATTATTTTTTGGATCAGCACTTAAAATAGCTCCACAATATTTGCATTTAGCTTTAATTTGACCATTTTGCTTAAATCTTGTATAATGAGCCCAAATTTTAGCACGAGTCTTACCGGCATCAAGTTGCTCAATTTCACCTTCATTCAACTCCTCTTCATCAATATGAATTGGATTTTCAGCATTCGATTCCACGTTGATGGGTGCCTCAGACTGCTGCTCAGCCATTATAACCTACACATGCTCAGAACAACCATAATTACTAGTTACTACAAAGAATTGACAAACCATCTATCTTATAAATATTGTGAACGTCCATAGATTATTTTTTAAACCATATTTGAACACATCTATCTTATAAATATTGTGAACTCAGTCCCACTTTGTAACTCAGTCCCAATTTCAATTTGTAAGTCAGTCCCAATTTGTAACTTCACAATTTGTAACTCAGTCCCATAATCCCATTTTTGATGAATTTACAAGTTTCAATTTCGCAAATTTCAATAGTGCAAATAAGAGACAACAGTAAAATTCTTAACAGACAACATACAAGTTATCTTAACAGACAATAGTAAAATTCTCATGTGTATGTAGATAGATGTGCTTTATAGACGATAGTTATCTTAACAGATAACAATAAAATTCTCAAATATATGTAATCAAAAAGATTGGCAAAAGTTTGATTCAAGTAGAATTTTAGGAACCATTGTACTACATAAACATCATACAAGTTGTTTCCCCAAAAGCATGGACTACAGATCTCAGATCTAAAAGTACAGAACTACAGATCTACAGACTACAGTACAGATCATCTAACGAGTAACGACTTACCGTCGCCTGTCGGCGCTAGTCGTTGGATATGGTTCAGTTGGTTGCGACGTTCGCGACTTCGCATCCTCGGCGGCCGGCGCTAGCTAAGCTTTGAGAGAAGGCAGGGTGAGGCGATGAGCTTTAATGGAAGGAGAACAGCACGGTAGTGGCGGTAGAAGACTGAAGAAGAAGGAACTAGGGAGTACCGGAGTAGGGAGAGTGAAAAGTGAAGACCGAATCGAAATAGTAAAGTAGTTGAAGGCTTGAAACTCTATAGAATTAAAAGAGACTAAGAGAGAGAGTAAATGAAGTACTAGTCTGAGTAGTCTGCAAGTCTGTAAGTAATTAAGTACTTATTAGTTTCGGTATTATTTTCGGTTTTTCGGTTTTACCGAATTCATAATTTGTATTACCGCTACCGGTACCGAAAAATATAAAAAAACCGAAAAATCGGTACCGAAAAAATCGAAACAAAAAAAAACCAGTACTGCCGGTACCGGTTCGGTAAAAAAACCGAAAAATCGAATTTTTTGAGCACCCCTAAGAGTAGAGACGCATGCAAAGCTGGGCAAGTAAAACGTGTAGGATAGAGATAAATAGAATAGAATAATACTTACCCATATTCACTTTTTACTCTTTTATTACTTTTTCACTTTTTTACTTGTTGGTAATTAATGACCCAGAGCCTTAATTTTACCCCCAATGCGTTTTCGATCTCCCATTGGTTGTACACTTATCCTTATTACTTGCTCCCTCCGTTTCTAAACGATTATCCTTTTCGAACAAAAAATATATTCTAATTTATTTATCGTTTATAACTTTTTAAGAGAATAAATTATTTATTTTTTTACATCACCCCTACCTTCTCTTATTGTCCCAATAAATTTTTTTTCTTATATTAATAGTTTTCAATTTCCTATAGTGATGAAGTTTTAAACAAATTTTAATTGTTAAATGATACTCCCTCCATCCCTATTTAAATGACGTTTTAGAAATAAGCACAAGCATTAAGATAATGATTAGAAAACATTAAATATAGTACTCAATTTTCTATAATACCCTTAAATCTTTTGTTGGGATAAGAAGAGTTTTGTTGAGATAAGGGGAGAGAAAGAGAGAAAGAGTTTAAAGTATCAAAAAAGTAGGAAGAATAATGAGGGGTAATTTTGAAAAAATTGTCATTAATTCTCCTAGATTTGAACAAACGTCAAATAATTAGGGACAAATGAAAAACTCTAAAACGTTATTTAAATAGGGACGAAGAGAGTAGTATTAAATGACTTTCTTAATCTATGTGCAAAAATTTTAAACGACAATCTTTTAAGAATTGAGATAATTACTTATGTACAAATATTAAGAAAATAATTTTATAATATTAAATACTAATAATTGTCCGTGCCTGAAGGCACGGCGAAACGAAATTCTCTCTCTTTGTCTCTCTCTGTTTCAACAATCTAAAAATTATCAAATTCAAATTGGATTATATCTTATTATTATAGATAATATCAATTGTCTATATTATCTTTTTTTTAAAAAAAAAATTTATTTATTAGATAAAAAATAATAAGATAACCAAATCTATTATACATGTGCTTATATATATACGGTAAGGATCAAGAGCATCCACCTTAAAGAACAACAAGACCTTAAATAACATCCACTTATCAAAATGACGTTGTTTTGGAGGGACGCTGTAAGACCCTAACTTTTATAAATAAAGATGAATTTTCTATAAATATCATTTTTGAATATTATGGAGTTAATTTGATATAATGTTATAGTTGTGGGTAATATTTATAAATTTTGCAAAGTAAGCAAGTTGTTATAAAATATTCGTTTGGTGGGAGAATATTCTTTTTATCGGGGAATATTCGTACGACGGCACAATCATTGGTGGACCCCACAACAGAATTAGTGTCGGATTGAGAAAACGACAGAATTATCTTTCTATAAAAATAACAACTGGGGTGTTACCGTTAAAATCGTTAAAACTGTTGAACTACTCGGTAGTAAAAGTACAGTAATACGCGTGGTTGCATAGTAGCACACGGTATTGATTATTGATGCTTACGTGAGAAGTCACTCAGCTATACTCAATTATTGCTACAGTAATTGCTGCATCGTATCTCTTAAATTATTGTCATAGTATCATCTGTATAATATGTTATATTATTGAGACGTTGTGGTAAGTTTGGTTATTTTATGGGGGGCCATATGTCATCATCTAAGAGTCTCTTCGTCAATAGTAATTACCTTCGTCAATAGTATTTACCTTGGTCAATAGTATTTACCTTGGTCAATAGTAATTACCTTCGTCAATAGTATTTACCTTGGTCAATAGTAATTACTTTCGTCAATAGTAGTTGTCCCTTCAATATTACCAAGAGTCATTTGACCCTTCGTTAAGACCAAGAGCCACCCTCAGTTTTTCTATAAATAGAGGCCTAGGGCTTCATTATTTTTCACGAATTCATTCAAGCTATAGAGAGCGAAAGTATAGAGAGAATAAGAGAGAGAGAGAATAAAAGTATTCTACTACATCATTTTTCCAATATCCAGTTCTTTTAAGGTAGGGAATATTATTTCTTTCATATTCATGAAGAGAACTTCTGTTATTCCATTCTTTATTATTCTGTTGGAATAACCAGTATACGCGGTCTACCCTATACTTGGTGACATTCTTTTATTATTCTGTTGGAACATCCTGTCTGTGTATTTTACACCGGACCTGGTTCCGTTTATTATTCTGTTGGAACATCCTGTCTGTGTGTTTTACACCGGACCTGGTTCCGTTTTTATTATTATTCTGTTGGAACATCCTGTCTGTGTGTTTTACACCGGACCTGGTTCCATTATTTATTATTCTGTCAGAATATCCTGTCTGTGCGTTTACGCCGGACCTGGTTCCATTATTTATTATTCTATTGGAATAACCTGTCTGTGCGGTCTATCGCATGCATGGTGATTTCTTTTGTTATTCCATTCTTTATTATACTCAGTTGGTTAAGTTTTGACTTCTATACTCCATAAAATTTGTGGAATATCCTTGATAGTTGCGTTTCATCCAGTATCTTTTCAAGAAAATATTCTTCTAAGCATTCTTGAATTTTACTCCACAATGCAGTATCATGTTGACAATTTGGACGTTGTTAATTCCTGGATAAATTAATTCTTGAACTTGTTTTATTGAATTCTTATATCATTGTCATCATCCTCATGTTTATAAAATGTTGAAAGTCATCTGTGGCCTGTAGTGCATAGATGGACTTGGTATGATTATGACCAGGGATTATTCGGTATAATCATGACCGTAATGTTACAAATGATGTGGTAAAAGTCCTCATTGGCCCGTAGTGCATTGATGGACAGTTGTTGGCATGATCATGACCATTAATGAATATACGAATATCCTTGGCCGTAGTGCAGGGGTGATTCGATGATGTGGATTATTTTATTAAGCTGAGTCCCAGCGATCACAGTGTTGAAAAACTTTTTAAATCATAAAAGATAGTAGAGTTTATTTTCTACTTGACTCTTTTAATGGATTGCTTGTTCCGCTACAGTTAAACTTGATGTCTATTATATTTTATCAGTTTAACATTGTTGAAGGCTAATGATAATTTATTCTGCATTATCTTAGTCATAATATTTCTTACTGGGCTAGTTGAGCTCACCCTTTCTTTCACTGTTCTCTTCAGGAAATGAGAACGTAGCTGGGGCAAGTCGGGAAATGGAGTGATGGTCCGAATGATAGTATTAGTTAGTAGTCCTCACTATTCTATGTAATGGTGTGTTAATAAATGTAATGAGGACTCCTTTTGAGTATGAATACTCTCTAGAAGATAATATTTGTATTCAAACTCACAGTTTATGTTTTGTCGTATTGTACACGACAGTTGTATTAATCAGTTGTATTTGTATTCTGTACTATGTATCTGACGACCCAAGATGGGTGATGTATACCTAATTTTGGGGGCGTCACAGTTGGTATCAGAGCTTAGGGATATGATCCCTGGCTAAGATGTGAGAATAGAACTAGGAGGGGAGAGACGGGAAATTCCTTCGCTAGTATGACATACCTAAGTTTATTTGCATGGTATTTAATTGGTCGGTCATAATATAAGGATAATATATGACATATCAATTAATTTTTATTTTGTGGCAGTATCTGAAAATGGCATCTGAGAATGTTGAGAATAGCAATGGAGCACAGACGACTGTTGATTCACCACATATCAATAATCAGGATAATGTGCATCAGGAAGGTGTCAATCCTCATGCAAACAACAACACTGACCAAATGATGAATGATCAAATGTTCAGAGGCTTTATGCAATTCATGCAACAACAGGTGAAAGCGGCTCCTGTCCACAACGTAGGTGGAAATACTGGAAACTCTCAAGCGGTCACCGCTAAACAGTTTAAGGAGCTGGGACCACCGGAGTTTAAGGGAGAACCCAAACCACTTGTAGCTGAAACATGGATAAAGCAGATCACCAAGATATTTGATGTCTTGGGTTGCTCCGAGGAGCAAAAGGTTCCCTTTGCCGCCTTTATGTTGCGAGGAGAGGCAGATTACTGGTGGGAATCGATAAAGCGTACTCAACCTGCCGCACTGAAGATGTCCTGGGAGAAGTTCCAAGAGCTGTTTAACGACAAATACTTTCCCGAGAGTATTCGTCACATGAAGGAGGTGGAGTTCATCAAATTGGAGCAGAATAATATGACCGTGTCGCAGTACGAGGCAAAATTTGCGGAGTTATCCCGGTTTGCGTCCCACCTGGTGGATAATGAAGAAAGAATGACGCGGATGTTTTTAAGAGGTTTGAAGCCGGAGATACGTCAACATCTTGTTTCTCATAAACTGTGTTTGTATTCAGATGTTGTAAATAGGGCTCAGTTGGTGGAGCGCGATAACGAGACAACGCAACCAAAAGAGAGCAGCCGGCAAAATGATAATACCAGTGAGAGCAGTCATCGAAGCGGTGACAACAAGCGTGGAGGGAATCAACAGGCCAGAAATGGTAACCACTTCGGTGGTAATCAGGGCCAAAACAATAAGAATGGACATTTCAAGAAGAGGAGATTCAACAATGATGGAAAGACGTCAGCACCAGCACCTGTCGTTAAGGAAGGAGAACGACCACCTATCATATGTTTCAAATGCGGAGGGGAGGGGCACATCAGTCCAAACTGCGCGATGCCGTCCAAAGCATGTTATAATTGTGGAAGAGAAGGTCATTTAGCCCGATTTTGTCGTTTACCGAAGACAAATTCAGCTAGGATGGAGGCACCAAAAGCCGTCCCAGAAAAGTCAAAACCGGTTGTGCAAGGGAGAGCGTTTGTTGTGAACTCCCAGAGAGCAAGGAACCCGAATGAGGTCATCACGGGTAAGCTTATCATAAACTCTAAAGAAGTTTATACTTTATTTGATACCGGTTCAACCCATTCTTTTATTTCTCCTACTTGCGCTCATCGATTAAATTTGATTCCGGAGAAATTAGACTTTGACTTATCTGTGAAAACTCCGTTGGGAGAAACCTTCATTACCTCCACTGTTTATAAGTCTTGTTTGGTTCAAGTTGGTACCCACACATTACCTATCGATCTGATTTCATTAAAAATACTTGCATTTGACGTGATTCTAGGGATTGATTGGTTAACTACTCATTATGCAAAAATTGATTGTTTTCGTAAGGTTGTTAGCTTTCATATTCCTAATCGACCTATTATGCGAATTCAAGCAACCAAACCATTAAAATCAATCGCTGTCATCTCAAGCCATAAAGCTATTCGTTTATTGAAAAACGGATGTCAAGCTTTCTTAGCTCATGTCACAGATCTAAACAAAAATACGTCAGTTTTGAATGATATTTCTATTGTTAATAAATTCCCTGACGTATTCCCTGAAGAACTTCCTGGCCTACCCCCAGAGCGTGAAATTGAATTTTGTATCGACCTTGAACCCGGTACAAAACCCATTTCCAAAGCCCCATATCGAATGGCTCCTATTGAACTTCAGGAGTTAAAGATCCAACTGCAGGAATTGTTAGACATTGGCTTTATTCGTCCTAGTACTTCTCCTTGGGGAGCTCCTGTTCTATTCGTGAAGAAGAAAGATGGAAGTATGCGACTTTGTATTGATTATCGGGAGTTGAATCATGTCACCATCAAAAACAGGTACCCATTGCCACGTATTGATGACCTGTTTGACCAGTTGCAAGGAGCACAATTCTTTTCAAAGATCGATCTTCGTTCTGGATATCATCAGCTGAAGGTTAGAACTGAGGATATTCCAAAGACGGCTTTTAGAACTCGGTACGGGCATTATGAATTCCTAGTCATGTCCTTTGGATTGACTAATGCTCCTGCTGCCTTCATGGATATGATGAACCGGGTATTCAAGGAATATTTGGATCACTTTGTGGTCGTCTTTATCGATGACATCCTTGTTTATTCCAAAAGCCGTGAAGATCATGAGCAACACTTGAGGCTGGTACTCCAAAAGCTTCGTGAATACAAGCTTTATGCCAAGTTGAAGAAATGCGAGTTCTGGCTGGAGGAGGTAGCATTCCTTGGGCACGTAGTATCAAGTCGTGGAATATCGGTTGACCCGGCAAAGATTGAAGCTATTCAAAGCTGGGAGCAACCTAAATCAGTGACCGAGGTACGTAGCTTTCTTGGTTTAGCTGGTTATTATCGGAGATTCGTGGAAGGATTTTCTCGAATCGCTACTCCATTAACTCAGCTGACTCGGAAAGATACAAAGTTTGGTTGGAGCGAAGAATGTGAGCAGAGTTTTCAAGAACTCAAGAGGAGACTCATTTCAGCACCTGTTCTAACAATACCATCTGGCTCGGAGGGATTTGTCATCTACAGTGATGCTTCGAGCAAAGGGTTGGGATGCGTTCTCATGCAACATGGAAAAGTCATAGCCTATGCATCAAGACAACTCAAGGAATATGAGAGGAATTATCCTACTCATGATCTAGAGTTGGCAGCTGTTGTCTTTGCACTTAAAATTTGGAGGCATTACTTGTATGGGGAGAAAGTGGAGATCTTTACGGATCATAAAAGCCTCAAATATTTCTTCACTCAAAAGGAACTCAACATGCGACAACGACGTTGGCTTGAACTGTTGAAAGATTATGATCATACCATTCAATACCATCCTGGAAAAGCGAACGTGGTAGCTGACGCATTGAGTAGAAGATCATATGCGGGTACAAGTGCAATATTAACAACGCAAAGGCCCATTTTGTGTGACTTGCAAAGGATGGAGATAGAGTTAAAGACTCCAGGGACCCATGTGATGATGACGAATATACGAGTAGAACCGACTTTAATCGATAAAGTTAAAGCTGCTCAAGCTACAGACCTGGAGCTGATGCGTATGAGGAAGAAAGTGCAAGAAGGTGCTATGCCAGAAGCAATAATCGATGAAGAAGGAATACTTCGAGTCAACTCCAGACTTTGTGTTCCTAACAACCCTGATTTAAAGTATGAAATCATGATGGAGGCGCACAACACACCGTTTGCAATCCATCTTGGAAGTACCAAAATGTATCATGATCTTCGTCATATATTTTGGTGAAAGAGAGAGATAGCGTTGTTTATATCAAGGTGTCTAACTTGTCAACGAGTCAAAGCGGAGCATCAAGTACCAAAAGGTCCATTGCAACCACTTGAAATTCAGAATGGAAGTGGGAGCACATTACCATGGATTTCGTTACCGGTCTTCCTAGGGTTTCTCAAGGTATTGATGCGATTTGGGTCATTGTTGATAGATTGACCAAGTCTGCTCATTTCTTACCGATACGAGAAACTTATACACTTGAACGTCTTGCTCGTATGTACATAAACGAGATTGTAAGACTGCATGGTATGCCAGTATCCATAGTTTCTGACCGAGACCCAAGATTCACTTCACGATTTTGGGTTAGTTTACAAAAAGCTATGGGCACGGAGTTACGATTTAGTTCAGCATATCATCCTCAGACGGACGGACAATCAGAGAGGACTATTCAAACTCTTGAAGATCTATTAAGACTCTGTGTCTTTGACTTCAAGGGAAGTTGGGACAAGTTCTTACCATTGGTGGAGTTTTCCTACAACAACAGTTATCAAGCAAGTATTGGCATGGCTCCATTCGAAGCATTGTATGGAAGAAAATGTCGTTCTCCAGTATGCTGGGATGAGGTGGGCGAAGCAACGTTGTTGGGACCGGAGTTGGTACGTATGACTACAGAAAAGATTCAAACGATCCGACAACGTATAAAAACCTCACAAGATCGACAAAAGAGTTATGCTGATCTTCATCGAAAGGACGTGGAATTTGATGTAGGAGATCATGTGTTCTTACGTGTTGCTCCATGGAAAGGAGTTACGAGATTTGGAAAGAGAGGAAAGCTAAATCCTCGATTCATCGGTCCATTTTTAATCCTCGATCGAGTAGGAACTGTGGCTTATAGACTCGCTTTACCGCCAAGTATGTCTCGTGTTCATAACGTTTTCCACATATCCATGTTACGCAAATATGTGGAAGACCCGAACCACATTATTGAGTTAGAACCGGACGAAATAGCGGAGGATTTGACGTATGAAGAAGTTCCTGTTCAAATCTTGGATAAGAAGGAACATATTCTACGCTCCAAGGTTATACCTCAAGTTAAAGTTTTGTGGAGAAACCACGATGTTGAGGAAATGACTTGGGAGTTAGAATCAGAAATGAAATCAAGGTATCCTTACCTCTTCGACATACCAGGTACGTACCCTAATTTCGAGGGCGAAATTTCATAAGAAGGGGAGGTTGTAAGACCCCAACTTTTATAAATAAAGATGAATTTTCTATAAATATCATTTTTGAATATTATGGAGTTAATTTGATATAATGTTATAGTTGTGGGTAATATTTATAAATTTTGCAAAGTAAGCAAGTTGTTATAAAATATTCGTTTGGTCGAGGAATATTCTTTTTGTCGGGGAATATTCGTACGACGGCACAATCATTGGTGGACCCCACAACGGAATTATTGTCGGATTGAGAAAACGACAGAATTATCTTTCTATAAAAATAACAGCTGGGGTGTTACCGTTAAAATCGTTAAAACTGTTGAACTACTCGGTAGTAAAAGTACAGTAATACGCGTGGTTGCATAGTAGCACACGGTATTGATTATTGATGCTTACGTGAGAAGTCACTCAGCTATACTCAATTATTGCTATAGTAATTGCTGCATCATATCTCTTAAATTATTGTCATAGTATCATCTGTATAATATGTTATATTATTGAGACGTTGTGGTAAGTGTGGTTATTTTATGGGGGGCCATATGTCATCATCTAAGAGTCTCTTCGTCAATAGTAATTACCTTCGTCAATAGTATTTACCTTGGTCAATTGTATTTACCTTGGTCAATAGTAATTACCTTCGTCAATAGTATTTACCTTGGTCAATAGTAATTACTTTCGTCAATAGTAGTTGTCCCTTCAATATTACCAAGAGTCATTTGACCCTTCGTTAAGACCAAGAGTCATTTGACCCTTCGTTAAGACCAAGAGCCACCCTCAGTTTTTCTATAAATAGAGGCCTAGGGCTTCATTATTTTTCACGAATTCATTCAAGCTATAGAGAGAGAAAGTATAGAGAGAATAAGAGAGAGAGAGAATAAAAGTATTCTGCTACATCACTTTTCCAATATCCAGTTCTTTTAAGGTAGGGAATATTATTTCTTTTATATTCATGAAGAGAACTTCTGTTATTCCATTCGTTATTATTCTGTTGGAATAACCAGTATACGCGGTCTACCCTATACTTGGTGACATTCTTCTATTATTCTGTTGGAACATCCTGTCTGTGTGTTTTACACCGGACCTGGTTCCGTTTATTATTCTGTTGGAACATCCTGTCTGTGTGTTTTACACCGGACCTGGTTCCGTTTTTATTATTATTCTGTTGGAACATCCTGTCTGTGTGTTTTACACCGGACCTGGTTCCATTATTTATTATTCTGTCGGAATATCCTGTCTGTGCGTTTACGCCGGACCTGGTTCCATTATTTATTATTCTATTGGAATAACCTGTCTGTGCGGTCTATCGCATGCATGGTGATTTCTTTTGTTATTCCATTCTTTATTATACTCAGTTGGTTAAGTTTTGACTTCTATACTCCATGAAATTTGTGGAATATCCTTGATAGTTGCGTTTCATCCAGTATCTTTTCAAGAAAATATTCTTCTAAGCATTCTTGAATTTTACTCCACAATGCAGTATCATGTTGACAATTTGGACGTTGTTAATTCCTGGATAAATTAATTCTTGAACTTGTTTTATTGAATTCTTATATCATTGTCATCATCCTCATGTTTATAAAATGTTGAAAGTCATCTGTGGCCTGTAGTGCATAGATGGACTTGGTATGATTATGACCAGGGATTATTCGGTATAATCATGACCGTAATGTTACAAATGATGTGGTAAAAGTCCTCATTGGCCCGTAGTGCATTGATGGACAGTTGTTGGCATGATCATGACCATTAATGAATATACGAATATCCTTGGCCGTAGTGCAGGGGTGATTCGATGATGTGGATTATTTTATTAAGCTGAGTCCCAGCGATCACAGTGTTGAAAAACTTTTTAAATCATAAAAGATAGTAGAGTTTATTTTCTACTTGACTCTTTTAATGGATTGCTTGTTCCGCTACAGTTAAACTTGATGTCTATTATATTTTATCAGTTTAACATTGTTGAAGGCTAATGATAATTTATTCTGCATTATCTTAGTCATAATATTTCTTACTGGGCTAGTTGAGCTCACCCTTTCTTTCACTGTTCTCTTCAGGAAATGAGAACGTAGCTGGGGCAAGTCGGGGAACGGAGTGATGGTCCGAATGATAGTATTAGTTAGTAGTCCTCACTATTCTATGTAATGGTGTGTTAATAAATGTAATGAGGACTCCTTTTGAGTATGAATACTCTCTAGAAGATAATATTTGTATTCAAACTCACAGTTTATATTTTGTCGTATTGTACACGACAGTTGTATTAATCAGTTGTATTTGTATTCTGTACTATGTATCTGACGACCCAAAATGGGTGATGTATACCTAATTTTGGGGGCGTCACAATCTGCATTGGCCTTTTCCACAATAATTATTCCCCCCCCTCTCCCTCTCCCTCCCCCTCCCCCTCCCCCTCCCCCTCCCCCCCCTCATTTTCTCCTTCCTTGTTCTATTTATTTCAAATTAAAAAATATTTATTTATTTTTTAACATTAATTTAAGATAAATTTCAAT
The DNA here is from genome assembly GCA_016801055.1 of Panax notoginseng. Lineage (NCBI taxonomy): Eukaryota > Viridiplantae > Streptophyta > Magnoliopsida > Apiales > Araliaceae > Panax > Panax notoginseng. The sequence goes on along the minus strand of CM029013.1, from coordinate 259,600,317 downwards.
TTAAAATTTATAAAAAATATTTTAATTTTAGACAATATATTTATGAGCATTACAAATATTTTAAGTAATGCCGCTAATAGCAAGCTTTTACAATCAAATAAATCACTTCAATTCTAAATTTAAAAAATATTCTAAATTAGTTTTTAAAATTTAAATTCAATCGTATATTTTAGAAAAGATAAAATATTTTGTATTGCTAAAATAAACATATACAATAACATAATAGAGTTTGGTTCGTGAAATAGGATTTTAGCCGTGTAAGTTTGGTTATTCATATGGTGTTTAAGTGTGTTTAGAGTATTTGAAAGTTCAAACGTACTTAAAAATTTTATTCGTCTAGTACTAGTTAATTTTAAACATAACTTATTTTAACTCACAAATACAACGTTTGAATCTCAAACACAACACATCAAAATTAGTGCAGTATGTTTAGATCTTCAAACGCTATATGCACTATTGACGTAAACGCTGATAGTCGAATAAACCCATAATGCAACGAGTTTCGTAATACACAATTTTGTAATGCAATAACAATTTTCTATTATCATTATAATATTTATTTAATTAGTATTTAATATTTGTATATTAATTGTAATAATGTTATAATGCTATAATTACATGATGTTCAACATTAAATTTGATTCACAAAATATATAATTTTATATAATAATTAAAATAAACTTTAAGTCAAAATATCCGGCTAATGTCATACGTGTATTTGACATTAATCAATTAAAAGTGTGGTACTTGTTACATGTTTAAAAAACAAACAGATTTGACAAGACATTGCTTTTGTTTTACTTGCACAGACCAGGGAGAAATAAAGTAGATAGTAGAGACAGACTGACAGTAATAAAGGAACTCAGCTACCCATGAGCCGTCATAAATGTGGTAAATTAGAGGGACCAATGAGAGACCGAAAACGCATGCTTCCAGATACTATCAAGAGTCCTTCTATGGATACCGGATTATTGGACTTTTTTTTATGACTTTTAAAAAAAATATATAGTATTTATTATAATTAGATTTTTTTTACGGAATACAATGTTTTAGGCATAATTTGGATATATTCCTTCTGTACTTAAAAGATTATCATTTTTGAAGAAAAATTTGTTCCAAAAAATTTATCGTTTTAGAAGAAAAAATTTGTTCAAAAAAAATTGTCGTATACAACTTTCATGGAGAATAAATTATTTACTTTCTTATATTACCCCTACTTTCTCTCATTGTCCCAATAAATTCTCTCCATTGTATTAATAGTTTTCAACTTCCCATAAAAGAGTAGTGTTATAATTTCAAATAAATTTTATTTGGTAAATAATATTTTCTTAATTCATGTGCTAAAACCTTAAACGACAATCTTTTAGGAACGGAGGTAGTATATACAATAACATAGTTGTACAGACTGTACAATACTGTTTTATATATGTATCTAAATTATACTTTAAAACACTGTATCCTATAAAAATTCAGCTGAAATAAATACTATATATTTTTTAAGAGTCACAAAAAAAATATAAATAAATAAATAAATAAAAATTAGGACCGATCCAATTTTCGGATCCATTGGATCTGTCCGCCTACATTTATTCTATTGTCAATAATCAAGGCTGTTCTAGTTATCGTGTAGAAAAGGAATTATATAAGGGATATAGTTCGGCAAAAACAAATTTAGTTAAGCCTACTTTTAGTTTAGGATGAAAGAAGCCAAAGAAGAGAAGACTAGTTATTAATTTTAGGAATGACAAATTTTTCCGAACTCGACCAAACTCGTCCGATTCCCATTTTAATAGAATTCGAATTTATAAATTTATAGCCCGATCCCGATCTTAACAGAATTCGAATTTATAAGTTTATTTATAGAGTTAAGATCGGATATGAGCCACTCACTTGATTATCTGAGATGGTATATCTTTGTTAATTTTTTTAAGGGGCTGTTTGTTACGCACTGAATAGTTGAAAGGCTGAATTGGTCAGCTATTCAGTGCGTTTATTTGAAAAAAATTCGTCTTAATAGCTGAATCGGTCAGTCATTCAGACGAATTAGGCTGAATGGTTCAATGTTTTTTTTTGAATTAATGGACTGAATAATTGCGGAATGATGTATTATATATATATATATATATATATATATATATATATATATATATATATATATATATATATATATTACAATATTAATTATTATATTAAGTAATATTAAATAAATTTACAATAATTTTAAATTTTTTCAGAGGGGTAAAATAATAAAAAATATGTTATTGAGATGTTTCAGACATGTTAATTACCAAATAACTTTTTTCATTCAGTATTCAATTTCATTCGGCCCATTTAGATTCAGAACCATTTCAATCAATTTTTATCAAGCCGTCCCTTAGTCTACACAACAATTAATTGGAAATTACTCTTTCCATCCATTTTTAAATGTTGTTTTAGAAAAACGTTTTTGTCTTTTAATATTTATCGTTTTATAATTTTAATTAAGCATTAATTGCTTAGTTTTCAATATTACCCTAAATATTAAATATAATTTTGGTTCTCTCACTATTTTTTGTCAAATAAATAACACTCTCTCTTTTCAATACAAGGACAATACATACAATTGATATTATATTTAACACTATACAATCATTTTTTTAATAATTATTTACAACTCTAAAACGACATAATGAGTATCTTCCTATCAAGAAAAAAAGACTATCTCATATATATCAAAGTTTGTATTGGTCATTTATATTACTATCACCGTTCTTTAATATAGGTCATTTTAGAGTTGTGTATAAGTATTAAGAAAATAATTGTAAAGTATTAAATATACTATCAATTGTCTATATGACTCTTGTATTAAAAAAAGAGAATGTTATTTATTAGGCAAAAAATAGTGAGAGAATCAAAATTATATTCTGTGACGCCCCCAAAATAGGTATACAACACCCATTCTGAGTCGCCAAATACATGGTACAGAAAGTAAACTACAACTTCAATAATACAATTGTCGTGCAAAATACGACAACACATACTGTGAGTTTAAATACAAATATTGTCTTCTAGACAATATCCACACTCAAATAAATCCTCATTACAATTATTCAAACACTATTTTACAGAAATAGTGAGGACTGCTAATACATCTTTCTAGAACTATTACTCCATACCCCGACTAGATCCTGCTATGTTCTCACCTCCTGAGAAGAAAAATGGAACAAAAAGGAAAAGGGTGAGCTCAACTAGCCCAGTAAAGAATATTATGACTAAGATAATATACAACAAATTATCGTTAGTCTTCAACAGGGAAAAATCTGATAAAATATAATCGACAACAAGTTTTAGATCAACAACTGCAGCGGAAACAACAAACCATTAGAAGAGTCAAGTAGAGAAAGAATTCTACTATCTTCTAAGATTTAAAAGTCCATCATCAATATTTTATCCCTGTAACATCAATTAATAATCATCTTTAACCAAATATTCATCTTTGCACTACAGGCCAAAGATATTCATTTGTATCATCAGTCGGTCATGTTCATCTCAACACCTGTTCATCTTTGCACTACAGGCCAAAGATATTCATCAAGTAATTATACATCTTTGCACTACAGGCCAAAGATATTCAGTAATATCATCATTTAGGACTGAGGATGATGAAAAATATCTTAAAGAGAACGAATCCAATGAGACAGAAGGACAAATAGTAGGGATTCGTATAACAGTTTATCCAAGATCAATAATACTTCATAATAATCAATTGTGAAGCAGAATTCAAAAATAAAGATCAAAACATGGATACAATCAAAGATAGTAACCATAATAGACATCTTGGACAAAAAGGGAAAATTTTATTTTTCGGTGAATAGTGCCGTATTCGTGAATAGTGCCGTATACGTGAATAGTGCCGTATACGTGAATAGTAACCCCGACACAAAAAGTTCCAAATTTGATAAAAACTCATATCAATATTTCAGCATAATGATATTGAAGAAAATAATATCATTAAGAAGAAAATAATATCCCTTACCTCAAAATATCAGTACTTCTGGTCGGAATACCGGTATAAGGCTGAAAGAAACTTGCTCTGATGAATAGAAACTCTCAAAGTATCTAAATACTCACAAAATACACTCAATAATCTAGAGAGAGAAAGAGAGAAAACTTGTTTCTGGTGTAATTTTCAATTCTAACTTAGCCCTCTATTTATAGGAAAATTTTGGTAGGTTTGACCTGCAACCTGATGGCTTTACCTGCTACTATTCCCACCTACCACATTTGAAATATAATTCAGCACATTTCTTCACCAACCACAAGTGGGGCCCACCAATTCTAGAATTTTCCACCAAAATGATAAACTCCGAAAATTCAACAATTTCTGAACCAGTCATCTTGTAAAATTCATAATAAATCATACGTTCATTTTTAACGGTTCAAAATTTGTGGACATATACTCAACTTATATATGTATAACATATCCAAAAATTACCACGATCCAACGGTCGGATTAAAAATTATAACCCCGCAATATTTCTCAAAAACCCTGATTTTTTTTAATACCTCCATTCCGATAAAAATACTGATAAAACACCTCAACATTAACTCCTTCATTTTTAACCACAAAAATATATCCCTCATTTATATCCACATAAAATAAATATTTCCTTATCATATGAATCAATAATTAATTATTCACAAATAATATTACAGAATCACATTTATGACAACCAGGCCGTTCCCAGGAAAGAGGGGGCTTTCCAATAAGGATTTCTCCTTACTGGCGCGCAATTAGATGACCAAACCTCTCCTTAGACAGAACTTTCTAGACATTGCCAATAATGTTATCTAATAATATTATTCAAATAATATGAATTATTGATCTGATAAATGAAAATACTGTGCAGCAACAATTATTGAAACAACAATAATATAAAATATCAACGCAGCAATTATTGAATCAATAAAATAAAATATTGAATAATAACTACTGTAACAATTATTGAGTAGTGCCTTCTTACGTAAGAATCAATAATTGGTGCAATACCGTGTGCTACTGTATTTTAACCACCGGGTATTCCAACAGTATTAACGGTAACAACTACGCCGTTATTTATAAACAACTTATACTTGTCGTTTTCTTCATCCAATCGCTTTCCGTTATGGGGCCCACACAAGGCTGCGTCGTCGTACGAATATTCCCCGACAGCAAGAATATTCCACGACCAACCGAATATTCACCGACCAAAAATAAATATTTTATAACCACTTGCTTATTTTGCAAAATTTGCACATTTCACCCATAACCAAAGTATTATATCAAATTAACCCCTTATTATTCACAATAATATTTAGAGAAAATTTGATTTTATTCATTAATAAGTTGGGGTCTTACAACCTCCCCTCCTTATGAAATTTCGTCCTCGAAATTGACGTACGTACCTGATGTTTCAAAAAGGTGAGGATACCTCGCTTTCATTTCTGATTCCAACTCCCAGGTCATTTCTTCAATAGCATGGTTTCTCCACAAAACCTTAACTTGTGGTATAACCTTCGTGCGTAGGACATGCTCTTTCCTATCCAAGATCTTAACAGGTACCTCCTCGTACGTTAAATCTTCAGCTATCTCGTCTGGTTCTAACTCAATAATGTGGTTCGGGTCTTTAACATATTTACGAAGCATAGATATGTGAAAAACATTATGAACACGAGACATGCTTGGAGGTAATGCGAGTCTATATGCCACATTTCCTATTCGCTCAAGAATCTCAAATGGACCAACAAATCTTGGATTGAGCTTTCCTCTCTTCCCAAATCTTGTAACTCCCTTCCATGGTGCAACACGTAACAATACATGATCCCCAATATTAAATTCCACGTCCTTCCGATGAAGATCCGCATAACTCTTTTGTCGATCCTGTGCCGTTTGTATACGTTGTCGAATCGTTTGGATCTTCTCTGTAGTAATGCGTACCAACTCTGGTCCCAACAATGTTGCTTCACCCACCTCGTCCCAGCATACTGGAGAACGACATTTTCTTCCATACAACGCCTCAAATGGAGCCATACCTATGCTCGCCTGATAACTGTTGTTGTAGGAGAATTCCACCAATGGTAGGTACTTATCCCAACTCCCTTTGAGATCTAGGACACAAAGTCTTAATAGATCTTCAAGAGTTTGAATAGTCCTCTCTGATTGTCCGTCCGTTTGAGGATGGTATGCTGAACTGAATCGTAAATCCGTGCCCATAGCTTTCTGCAAGCTAACCCAAAATCGTGAAGTGAATCTTGGGTCACGATCCGAAACTATGGATACTGGCATGCCATGCAATCTCACAATCTCGTTCACGTACATACTAGCAAGACGTTCAAGGGAATAAGTCTCACGTATCGGCAAGAAATGAGCGGACTTGGTTAATCTATCAACAATAACCCAAATCGCATCTATGCCTTGAGAAACCTTGGGAAGACCCGTAACAAAATCCATAGTAATGTGTTCCCACTTCCATTTCGGAATCTCAAGTGGTTGCAATGGACCCTTTGGTACTTGATGCTCCGCTTTTACACGTTGACAAGTTAAACATCTCGAGATAAACTCCGCGATCTCTCTTTTCATATTGCTCCACCAAAATGTATGTCGAAGATCGTGATACATTTTGGTACTCCCAGGATGGATTGCAAACGGTGTGTTGTGTGCCTCCATCATTATTCTATGCTTCAAGTCAAAATCGTTAGGAACACAAAGTCTGGAGTTGACTCGAAGTATTCCTTCTTCATCGATTCTTGCTTCTGGAATAGCACCTTCTTGCACTTTCTTCTTCATACGCATCAGCTCTATATCCGTAGCTTGAGCAGCTTTAACTTTATCGATTAAAGTCGGTTCTACTCGTATATTTGATATCATCATGTGGGTACTTGGAGCCTTCATCTCTATCTCCATCCTTTGCAAGTCATACAAAATGGGCCTTTGTGTTAAAAACATTGCACTCGTACCCGCATATGATCTTCTACTCAATGCGTCAGCTACTACGTTTGCTTTTCCAGGATGGTATTGGATGGTATGATCGTAATCTTTCAACAGCTCAAGCCAACGTCGTTGCCGCATGTTGAGTTCCTTTTGGGTGAAGAAATATTTGAGGCTTTTATGATCTGTATAGATCTCCACTTTCTCCCCATACAGGTAGTGTCTCCAGATCTTCAACGCAAAAACGACTGCTGCCAACTCCAAATCATGAGTAGGATAATTCCTCTCATATTCTTTGAGTTGTCGTGAGGCATAGGCTATGACTTTCCCATGTTGCATGAGAACACATCCTAACCCTTTGCCTGAAGCATCGCTGTAGATAACAAATCCATCCGAACCAGATGGTATTGTCAAAACAGGTGCCGAAATGAGTCTCCTCTTGAGTTCTTGGAAACTCTTCTCGCATTCCTCACTCCATACGAATTTTGTATCTTTCCGAGTCAGCTGAGTTAACGGAGTAGCGATTCGAGAAAATCCTTCAATGAATCTCCGATAATAACCAACTAAGCCTAGAAAGCTACATATTTCGATTACCGACTTAGATTGCTCTCAACTGTGACTCATATCCCAACCTTGGATAGCACGTCACAATGACACCTATCAGTTTACTATCGTACGAATATGGCGTCCCCTACGGAGAGTCTGGCTTTGGTGCATTCCACAAAGGAAGTCACCAGATAGAGGTTCGGGTACCAACTTCTATAGTTGGGTTTTTAACTCCTGAAGTTCAATAGGAGCCATTCGATATGGGGTTTTAGAAATGGGCTTTGTACCGGGTTCAAGGTCAATAAAGAATTCAATTTCTCGTTCCGGGGGTAGACCGGGAAGTTCTTCAGGAAATACATCGGAAAATTCTCTAACAATAGAAATATTATTCAAATCTGACTTGTCTTTGTTCAAATCCATAACATGGGCTAAGAAAGCTTGACATCCGTTTTTCAATAAACGAATAGCTTTGTGGCTTGATATGACAGTGACTGATTTTAGTGGTTTAGTAGTTTGAATTCGTATGACAGGTTGGTTAGGAATATGAAAACTAACAACCTTACGAAAACAATCAATTTTAGCATGATGAGTGGTTAACCAATCAATTCCTAAAATCACATCAAAAGCAAGTATCTTTAAAGAGATAAGATCAACAGGTAATGTGATAGTGCCAACTTGGATCATGCAAGATTTATAAACTGTAGATGTAACGAAGGTTTCACCCAACGGAGTTTCAACAGATAAGTTAAAGTCCAATTTCTCCGGAGTCAAGTTTAAACGTTGAGCACAAGCAGGAGAGATAAAAGAATGGGTAGAACCGGTATCTAGTAAAGTATAAACTTCGCAAGAATTCAAGATTAGCTTACCCGTGATCACCTCGTTCGGGTTTCTCGCGTTTTGGCCAGTAACGACAAACGCTCTTCCAGGAACCGCTGATTTCGCCTTATCCGGGACAGCCCTTGGAATCACCACTCCCGCTGAACTTGGTTTCGCTATAGTACAATCTCGAGCTATGTGGCCTTCCTTCCCACAGTTGTAACACACCTTGGATTGTTGTGGACAGTTTGGGCTGATATGTCCCTCTTTCCCGCATTTGTAACATCTAACTGGCGGTCGTTCTCCTCCCCTAAAATTTGTTGTTGGTGCTGGTGCTGGTGCTGATGTCTTCCCGTCATTGTTGAATCTCCTCTTTCTGAAATTTCCACTTGACTCACCTCTCCTATTATCATGGCCACGATGACCACCCGAGTGGTTACCGCCTTTGTTCGTATTTTTCCTCCTCGTTGGTTATCATCGCTCTGATGATTGCTGTCACCGGTATGACCCTGGTTGTGGTCCCTCGGTTGAGTATACTCATTATCTCTCTCTAATAATTGGGCCCTGTTGACAACGTCTGAATACAGAGAAAATTTATGAGAGATAAGGTATTGACGAATCTCAGGTTTTAAACCTCTCAGAAACATCCGCGTCATTCGTTCCTCATTTTCGACCAAATGAGGTGCAAACCTGGATAACTCTGCAAACTTCGCCTCGTACTGGGACACCGTCATGTTGTTTTGTTCCAGTCTAATAAACTCAACCTCCTTCATATGACGAATACTTTCAGGAAAGTACTTGTCATTGAACAGTTTTTGAAATGTTTCCCAGGACATGTTGAGTGCGTCAGGCTGGGTACGCTTCACAGACTCCCACCAGTAGTCTGCCTCACCGCGGAACATAAATGTGGCGAATGGAACCTTCTGTTCCTCCGTGCATCCCAAGACATCAAATATCTTGGTAATTTGCTTGACCCACGTTTCCGCCATGATCGGATCCGGCTTTCCCTTAAATTCTGGTGGTCCCAATTCTTTGAACTGCTTAGCTGTGACAAACCGCGCGTTGTTATCATTTCCACCCGTATTCTGCACACGAGTCTCCCTCGTCTGATTTTGCATGAACTGCAAAAAGCTCCTAAACATTCCATCATTCATCGTTTGCTCGGTAACGTTGTTTACAGGAGGAATATTGCCTTCCTGTTGCACGTTCCCCTGGGTAGTGATCAAAGGTGTCTCCACGGTCTGATTTACTCCATTATTAACGTTCTCAGCTGCCATTCTTAAATACTGCCATAAAACAAGGGTTAATAGTCATGTCATATATTATCCCTATACTCTGACCGACCAAATAAACACCAAATAAACTTAGTCAGGTCATACTAGCGAAGGAATTCCCCGTCTCTCCCCTCCTAGTTCTTGTCTCACATCTCAGCCAGGGATCATATCCCTAAGCTCTGATACCAACTGTGACGCCCCCAAAATAGGTATACAACACCCATTCTGAGTCGCCAAATACATGGTACAGAAAGCAAACTACAACTTCAATAATACAATTGTCGTGCAAAATACGACAACACATACTGTGAGTTTAAATACAAATATTGTCTTCTAGACAATATCCACACTCAAATAAATCCTCATTACAATTATTCAAACACTATTTTACAGAAATAGTGAGGACTGCTAATACATCTTTCTAGAACCATCACTCCATACCCCGACTAGATCCTGCTATGTTCTCACCTCCTGAGAAGAAAAATGGAACAAAAAGGAAAAGGGTGAGCTCAACTAGCCCAGTAAAGAATATTATGACTAAGATAATATACAACAAATTATCGTTAGTCTTCAACAGGGAAAAATCTGATAAAATATAATCGACAACAAGTTTTAGATCAACAACTGCAGCGGAAACAACAAACCATTAGAAGAGTCAAGTAGAGAAAGAATTCTACTATCTTCTAAGATTTAAAAGTCCATCATCAATATTTTATCCCTGTAACATCAATTAATAATCATCTTTAACCAAATATTCATCTTTGCACTACAGGCCAAAGATATTCATTTGTATCATCAGTCGGTCATGTTCATCTCAACACCTGTTCATCTTTGCACTACAGGCCAAAGATATTCATCAAGTAATTATACATCTTTGCACTACAGGCCAAAGATATTCATTAATATCATCATTTAGGACTGAGGATGATGAAAAATATCTTAAAGAGAACGAATCCAATGAGACAGAAGGACAAATAGTAGGGATTCGTATAACAGTTTATCCAAGATCAATAATACTTCATAATAATCAATTGTGAAGCAGAATTCAAAAATAAAGATCAAAACATGGATACAATCAAAGATAGTAACCATAATAGACATCTTGGACAAAAAGGGAAAATTTTATTTTTCGGTGAATAGTGCCGTATTCGTGAATAGTGCCGTATACGTGAATAGTGCCGTATACGTGAATAGTAATCCCCGACACAAAAAGTTCCAAATTTGATAAAAACTCATATCAATATTTCAGCATAATGATATTGAAGAAAATAATATCATTAAGAAGAAAATAATATCCCTTACCTCAAAATATCAGTACTTCTGGTCGGAATACCGGTATAAGGCTGAAAGAAACTTGCTCTGATGAATAGAAACTCTCAAAGTATCTAAATACTCACAAAATACACTCAATAATCTAGAGAGAGAAAGAGAGAAAACTTGTTTCTGGTGTAATTTTCAATTCTAACTTAGCCCTCTATTTATAGGAAAATTTTGGTAGGTTTGACCTGCAACCTGATGGCTTTACCTGCTACTATTCCCACCTACCACATTTGAAATATAATTCAGCACATTTCTTCACCAACCACAAGTGGGGCCCACCAATTCTAGAATTTTCCACCAAAATGATAAACTCCGAAAATTCAACAATTTCTGAACCAGTCATCTTGTAAAATTCATAATAAATCATACGTTCATTTTTAACGGTTCAAAATTTGTGGACATATACTCAACTTATATATGTATAACATATCCAAAAATTACCACGATCCAACGGTCGGATTAAAAATTATAACACCCGCAATATTTCTCAAAAACCCTGATTTGATTTTTTAATACCTCCATTCCGATAAAAATACTGATAAAACACCTCAACATTAACTCCTTCATTTTTAACCACAAAAATATATCCCTCATTTATATCCACATAAAATAAATATTTCCTTATCATATGAATCAATAATTAATTATTCACAAATAATATTACAGAATCACATTTATGACAACCAGGCCGTTCCCAGGAAAGAGGGGGCTTTCCAATAAGGATTTCTCCTTACTGGCGCGCAATTAGATGACCAAACCTCTCCTTAGACAGAACTTTCTAGACATTGCCAATAATGTTATCTAATAATATTATTCAAATAATATGAATTATTGATCTGATAAATGAAAATACTGTGCAGCAACAATTATTGAAACAACAATAATATAAAATATCAACGCAGCAATTATTGAATCAATAAAATAAAATATTGAATAATAACTACTGTAACAATTATTGAGTAGTGCCTTCTTACGTAAGAATCAATAATTGGTGCAATACCGTGTGCTACTGTATTTTAACCACCGGATATTCCAACAGTATTAACGGTAACAACTACGCCGTTATTTATAAACAACTTATACTTGTCGTTTTCTTCATCCAATCGCTTTCCGTTATGGGGCCCACACAAGGCTGCGTCGTCGTACGAATATTCCCCGACAGCAAGAATATTCCACAACCAACCGAATATTCACCGACCAAAAATAAATATTTTATAACCACTTGCTTATTTTGCAAAATTTGCACATTTCACCAATAACCAAAGTATTATATCAAATTAACCCCTTATTATTCACAATAATATTTAGAGAAAATTTGATTTTATTCATTAATAAGTTGGGGTCTTACATATTCCCTCTATCCCAGGATAAAAGTCCTGGTGAACTTTTCACGCATATTAAGAAGAGAAATGAAATGATAAAATTGTCCATAATAATATATCATTAATTATTTGGGCAAAGGGTCAAAAAAGTCTCTTATGTTTATCCCGATGTCCCACTTGCACCCTAAACTATTTTTTTTTCCTTCTAAAAGTACCCTTAACGTTATATTTTTTGGGTCGTCCGTGACCCTGCCGTTAACAGAAGACAAATGGAGTTAAAATGTGATGACGTGACAGGCTTAAATATAAAATATATTATAAATAAAATAATATATCATTTAATCAAAATAAAAAAATACTAAAATTCAAAATAAAAAAAGCATAATACTAAATACTAAAATACTAAAAAAAATTAAATTAAAAAATACTAAAATTCAAATTATTTTGTTAATTAATCAAAACAACAAAAATTCAAATTAAATCATTAAAATACTAAAATCATAATACTAAATACTAATTGATATAAAATTTTTAAATTACTAAAATCATAATACTAAATAATATTTTTAAAATTCAAAACTGGAGTATTATGATTATTTTAGTAATTTTTAATATTAATTTTTAAAATCATATCAATTTAAAAATATTATGATGTAATTTGAATTTTTGAATATATTTTTTTAAAATATTATTACATCATCAAATTATAACATATACTGTTATGTATAGATTATTATATCATCAAATTTTTTATATTATTTATAATATATACTGTTATGTATAGATTATTACATCATCAAATTTTTATATAGTTTAAAAATATTATTTAGTATTATGATTTTAGTAATTTAAATTTTTTATATCAATTAGTATTTAGTATTATGATTTTAGTATTTTAATGATGTAATTTGAATTTTTGTTGTTTTGATTAATTAACAAAATAATTTGAATTCTAGTATAATAGGAAAAAATGTGTAAAAATTTGGTTATTAAAGGAAAGTGGACATTTAACACGGGACTACCCAAAATAGTAATAAGGACTTTTATCATGGGACGGATGGAGTATTTAATACTTGAGGTAATATGAGAAACTAAGCAATTAATGCTTACTTGAAATTTTTAAACGACTTATATTAGGAACAAAAATATTTATCTAAAACGACCGAGGGAGTATACAGAATTTTTTTGACAATTATTTTATATTAAAAATGTATTAAATATGTGTACTATGCAAACTTTTATATTCATATATTCCTAAAAAAAAAACTCACCAAGGATTTCTATGCATCTTAAATGTTCTCAATTGCTGGTGCAAGGATGCTTAAACCTTTGTAATGGCACAAATTCTTCTCAGCCTATGTAAGGTGCATTAACATGGCAGGCGGCCCCTTGCCCCCACCAGCCCTTATAATATTTATAATGTCTAGTTTTCGGCCCTTAAAGTGCCATCCAACCCACTACCAGCCATAGACAAAATACCAGTATGCATTCAACACAACCCACCACCCTTTTGCCTTTCCAACAAGAATAAATTCACTTTGTACCCCAATTCAAAGATGCAAAAAAATCGACTCCAGCTGAGTATTGAATTGTTGGATTTAGTTTATACTCCTTCCGTTTTAAATTATTTGTTTTTTTAGAGTTCCACACACATATCAATATGTGTGATAAAAATACTAAAATACCCTTATGTGTTGACTTTTTTATTTTCTGCGCATGAATCCTTATTGGTGAGAATATGAAAAGATGCTTAAAAAGAGGAGAGGCATGAATGAGAGTAATGATTATCATTAATTAGGGTAAAGGGGCAAACTTAAAAAATAAAGGGAAAAATGCATTGAAATCTTAAAAAAACAGATATTGTGGGACAATTTTTTTTGCTAAAACAGTAGATAATTTGGGACGGAGGGAGTAAAATTTATTGAGTACTCCCTCCGACCCTATTTAAATGACGTTTTAGAGATGGACACAAGTATTAAGATAATGATTGAAAAATATTAAATATAGTACTCAATTGTCTATAATACCCTTAAATCTTTTGTTGGGATAAATAGAGTTTCGTTGGGATAAAGAGAGAGAAAGAGTTTAAAGTATCAAAAAAGTAGGAATAATAATGAGGGGTAATTTTGAAAAAATTATCATTAATTCTCCTAGATTTGAACAAACGTCAAATAATTAGGGACAAATGAAAAATCCTAAAACGTCATTTAAATAGGGACGGAGGGAGTATAAAATAAAGTTTGATTGAGCCTCATTTAACTATCGAGACGAGCACGATCTCGAATCGAGCCCGAACAGTTTGAACTTTTCGAACTAATATGATCCGAGTATCAATAAAAAATTACTACCTCCGTTCCTTAATATATGTCGTTTTAAAAAAATATTTTTGTACCTAAATATAAGTCGTTTGAGAATTTTAAGTAATCATTAATTGCTTAGTTTCCAATATTACCCCAAGTAATAAATATAACTTTGGTTCTCTCACTATTTTTTGACCAATAAATAATACTCTCTTTTTTCAATACAAGGGTAATATAGACAATTAATAGTATATTTAATGTTTTACAATTATTTTCTTAATACTTGTGCACAACTCTAAAACGACCTATATTAAGGAACGGAGGGAGTACAATTTTAAAATATTCGAATAATTTATAAAACTTTAAAATTTACTCATATTTGACTCATATATATTTGGGAAAAAGCACTTTTACTTCACTGTGGTTGTAGTGTTTTAGCAATTAGCCACTGTGCTTTTAAAATATTCAATTAGCCCACTGCACTTTTTAAAAATGTTCAATCAAGCAATTCCGTCAAATTTTGCTCACGGACGTTAAGAAATTAGGGGGAAAAAGCACCTTTACCCCACTGTGCTTTTAAAATATTCATTTAGCCCACTGTACTTTTAAAAAATGTTCAATCAAACAATTCCGTCCAATTTTGCTCACGGACGATAAAAAATTGGGCCAATTTTCCTACGTGACTTTAAAAAATAAAATACAAATTACGTGTCTCATTTTCAATGGTGGTACCATTTTCAATGATGTCATTTGTATCTAGTATTTTCTGCATCTAAACCAAAACAACCTGAGGTGGGGGGATTCTAAAGACGTATGGTTGGATGTATAAACAGAGGAGGACCCATTTTTCTGTGATCTTGCAGTTTCTTTTTTCTCAATTCCTTTTGCCAGGTGGATTACCTGAACACAATACATGATACCAAATTAAGAGAGGAGTCTATTATTATGTCTAGCCCAAACTAAGCATACAGATTTCCAAATGTGCCCCCAGGGATACTTAACCTCATCCAAGGAAGTGTTTTGCAGTTCCACCAAATTAAGTAAGAGAAAAGAACTATAATAATGAAGCCAAATTACATTCAAGTTCCGGATTCAATGTTAAATATGAATTCGAATACGCAATTTAAACCATTGATTTCATCTTATAAGTCTCTTTTCTAATTAATTGGGTGATTGCATATTCTCACAATAGAAGTATAAAACCACATAGATTATGAGGCAATAATATTCCATGAGAAAGTTGATAATTAATTACTTTTACCAAATGGGTATTTATATTTAATTTTCAGTAGATTCAATTAACAATGAGACACGTCATTTGTATTTTATTTTTTTTAAAGTCACGTAGGAAAATTGACCCAATTTTTTAACGTCCGTGAGCAAAATTGGACGGAATTGCTTGATTGAACATTTTCAAAAAGTACAATGGGCTAATTGAATATTTTAAAAACACAGTGGGGTATATGTGCTTTTTCCCCCCCAATTTTTTAACGTCCGTGAGCAAAATTTGACAGAATTGCTTGATTGAACATTTTTAAAAAGTACAGTGGGCTAATTGAATATTTTAAAAGCACAGTGATTAATTGCTTAAAACACTACAACTACAGTGGGGTCAAAGTGCTTTTTCCCATATATATTTCGAGTCAAACTCGAATCGAATTTTTAGTCGAACGAATAAAAATCGAATCCGAACTATTTGCTCATTTTACAGCATCAGCCACTCCCTTCTCTCCCCCAAGGATCCGTCATGGCATTTCAACGAAAGAAATAACAAATATAAGAAGCCCCTCCACCCCGGCCCGACCCCACCCCACCCGGCCCCACCTTCCAACCCCAACCCCAACCCCCCAAGTCTGGTTTGGTGACTACACTCTGCAGGTTTAGCCTAAAGATCTAAAATAGTGCATCTTTTTTGTGCACAAAACCTGTACTGACCTAGCTTGGTTTGACTCGGGCCTCACCTGGTACCCAACCCGATCCAGGCTTTCTACACACCTAAGCAAACCTCACAAGTCTAAAATTGCACTCTAAAAAGTGCATATACTAGGGGGGCATTAGATCATAACACGTCACTAAACTAAAAATAACAATTTCCAACAACAGTACTTCGTTAATAAAATATTACTTTCTCGATTACATAATAATTGTCTTTTTATTTTCATGCACATGGAATAAAAGATTATTTAATACTATCATTTAAAAATTAAAATTTATATAAAATTTCATCACTACTATTTTATGAAAAGTTAAAAATTATTAATGCAAGATAAAAAATTTATTAAAAAAATGAGAGAAATTAAAAATAATATAAAAAAATAAATAATTTAATCTCTTAGAAAACAATAAATAAATTAAAATAAATTTTTTCTTCTAAAAGGACGCTTATTCACGTGCTTTGAGACCAAGAATCAAACAAACACTAACAATGGTAATACCCTACAACTGAATTACTTATAAGAAAGGTTACTAGGCATAATGTCAAAACTTGACAACAAATTTCAGGACCAACATGCAGTTCATCACAAGTAATAGTCAGCTCAGGCAAGAAACTTACAAAAAAACATCTCCCTGTATTCGGATTAAAATTACAATGAAGGATAAGATTGATAACAAACTCGGTCACAAAAACTCTTTCCAAGTCTAACCCAGAGCGAGCTTGAGCTTTTGCTCTTCTCTTAGTTTTATTTTGACCCGACTACTATAATTACCTCAAGATTACATATAAATATACATTTGGCGGATCGATTGAACACAAAACTCAGTAAATGATTTAGCATTTAAACCTCTATATATACACAACTAAATATAGTATTCTCTCCTGCAGTCACTTCTCTGTGGTTTCTCACCCTGCTTTTAGGGGGTCTTTGAATTAAATATTTTGCCTAAGCTAAAGCCGATATGCTGCAGTTTCCACGACAATTGAAACCTTCAATTCTAACTGCAGCTGGCTTTTGCCCAAATTTAAGACGAGGACAACCTCCATTTTTGCGTTGAGATGATGGCGATGCTTCAGGACCCGGTGAAAATGGGCTTGGCTTGTCCATTCCAAAGTGAGCATCTTTGATCAGTGGGTTTGAAGCTCTACTCGGTGGAGATCCCATAAAAAATGGCGGCGAGGAAGGAACCTGATGATTGGACTTTTCAGCACCATAACTTCCCTATTATTATAAATGAACAAGACAAAAAATTAACTGAATTGATATTACGTCAATTATCATAAATACATATCGACAAAAGAACCTGTTAATTTGAATCCTATAACGACTTTATTCTAAAAATAGGAACTACTGGATGGATCTAGAATAAAATATTCAGTAATGAATCTTCTCAACTATTTACAAAAAAAAAGAATAAGAAAAAAAATACTCCATGCATCATTTAGGCAGTTCTAGTCGCACTTTTTTTCTGAATTATTCAAAAAATAAGCTTGGCCAATTGGGGGAGGGACTTGATGAAGACAAAAGCTCTGTTTGCATCAACAGTTTGGCTCATGAAGTCTTCCATAAGGAACCGAACATAAATTGTTACATAAGAAATAAACAAACATGTATCCTACTTAAATTTCTGGTGCTCAAGTTAAGTACTAAGAAGGAAGTGAAGTTCGATTACATTGATTCATGTAACTATATTAGCATGAAAACAAGATCTTTACTAGAGGCTAACACCATAAGTAATAATCCTCTTAGCAGTAACATTTTCAATGAAAATTTGAAAGAAAGGGTGCCTTTTTTCCTTTTTCCTTTTGTTTACTTTTGAATTTTTATGAATCTGTAAGATATTAAGTATGTATGTGCAATATGTGTTTGTTTGTGAACAATAAAAACAATCTACTCTGCTTAACTAGATCAGGCATATCTTTATTTATATAAATGCATATGCTTATCTAAATTCAAACAAACAAGACTTCTCACAAAATAAATCAAATAAAATTTCATTCATTCCAAAAAATAACTAAAAAAAATCAGAACAAGCAAAAGAACAAAATTTTCACTCACTCTTCCATGGGTGATTGATCCAAGATCTAAAATTTAGTTCCCCATAACCAAACACATAACTCGATTTTTTTTCCATAAAAACAGTCAACCCAAAAATCTAAACCAAACCAAGATCCAAAAAGTAGTTCCCAATAACCAACACACAACTCAATTTTTTTTTTTAATTTTAAAAACACTCGAAAACCAAAAAAAAAATACCTTCGTGAGAATCATGTCCAGAAGCTCCGGCCCTGCTCTTGAATCACATAACTCCGTTTGATAACTGCAAACAAATCCCAAAAAAACATGGGTTAGATGCGAAAATCAAAATCAAAGCTCATTTTTTTATATAAATTTAAAATAAATAAAAAAGAAAAAAGAGACATACTTTGAAGGATTCAAGAGACCAACGCGACGAGGTTTAGGGCAAACGACGCCGTCTGAAATAGAAGAACCCCTCATCCTGAAATCTCCAAGAGAAGCAAAGGCGTTGTTGTTCTGCTGATATGCGCATCTATTCATTTTCTCACTCTTAATTTCTTCACAGATCAGCATAAATCAACGCCCTGTAAACACACACATGTACATATAAGAGTATATATATATATGTATATATATATATATATATATATATATGTATGTGTTAATTTTCTATTATTAAAACTCAATTATGTATAGATAAAGGAGGAGGAGGAGGAAGGTACCAGCTTGATGGCTCTTCCAGGCTTGAAACGATGGAGGGGGGAAGAGAGATAAGAATTGTGATTTGAGGATCTATTCATAGAAAGAGCGGACTAGGATAGAGAATAAAGTGTAGGCTGCTGATGTCAGAAATGGGAAGAGGGACTAGCGAGGGGTATGATATAATAACACGACTGAATTTTTATTTTATTTTATTTTATTATTATTATTTTTTATTTATTCTATTTTACTATAGCAGTAAACGTATCATATAAATATAGTAAATACGATTTGAGTTTGATTTGATTTGATTTGATTTATTGAACGAATTAAATTTGAATTTATTTTTTTATTTATTAAATTAAACGAGACAAGTTTAAATAATTTATTGTCTGATTTAAACCGATTCATTTAGACTCGACTCGAATAAGTCGTACACATTTAACATGTAATTAATTTATTTTTTTAAATAAAAAAGTTAAATGTGTTGAGTTTAAACTCAATTAAACTCGACTCTTGTAAATTCGTCTCGAAATCACATGTTTAAACCCCGCTTTAGTTCAAATTTGACTCTCGAATTCGTACACTAAATCTAAAACTCGTTTAAACTTTAATTTGAGTTAAGTCATTTTATTTAATTTTTAAACGAGTTCAAACTTGACATCAAATTTTAGCTCTATAGAACTCGTTTACAGCTCTACATTTTCACCACTTCAGTGTTCGTGTTAACATTTTTTAACCATTTCTATTAAGTTATACTTTCGTTTTTTAGAACTTGAGAGTGTTAGTGTTAATTAGGAGATTTTTTTTTTATTTTTTTCCTTCATATTTTTATTCTTTTTAAAGCATGAACATTTTTAATATCAAAAAGTGATTATTCAGAGTAAATGTATAATTTTTAATAGACGTAACACAAGTATTTGGTGCAAACATTGGGCTGAGTTATTGATAAATCACTATCCTTTATTTTATTTTTTAATTTTAAAGCATTGCTTCGCTACTTTGACATATTTTTTACCCAAAATATTTAAAAAAGCTTTAAAGGTGTTGTTTGGATCAAGATTAAAAAAATCCTTGTTTCAAGAATATTGACTTAATTAGGTCATCTTAATCCATACTAATTTATTCAAAATAGGTTCTGACTTGTTGATACCGTTAGTTACTAGGCTAGGCCATGGAAAGTGAAGTTCAATAAGATGGTTCACCACCCTTTTGCCATTTTGCAAAAAGACATTGACAAATATTGGCATTTTGTACAACCTTGGTTGATAGTTTCACACATACTTTGTTCATGCATAAGACTTTTGATTAAGAGAACAAAATAGGCTAATAAATTTATGAAGTTCATGTCATTTTATTTATGTACAAATGTAATGGAACAAGAGGAGTGTATATTAAGTTTTTGTAGTATGTTCGGTTACCGACATTTAGAGCATTTGCAACCATAGTATTTGGTGTATTTGGAGCCTCAAACGTACGACACCACTTTTGAAGCGTTGTATTTGGACCCCAAACACAATGTTTGTGAGTTAAATAAGTTACGTTTAAAATAAAATATTTGTAAACGAATAAAATTTTCAACTGTGTTTGGTGTATTTGAAACCTCGATACGAATGCCAAACACTGGTAGACGAACATGCATTTACTACTTTCAGTTTAGAAAGCAAAGGTAGATGCATAATCTTGATTTTGTTATCAAAAAAATCAAAATAACTGAAATATATTGAAACTGTAAATTGTTACAATGATAAAAATTATAATAATTTTTTTTTATAAATAAATAATATATATCAAATAAAAAAAAACCAATCATAATAAAAATTAATGGGTACTATTTTTTTTAATTTCAGCCGAGAAATCAAAGGGAGAGGGTGTTTGATAAAATTAAATGAAATAGTTCTGAATGTTTAAGTAATCTGAATGAAGCAGAATTTACATTATGAAAAAAATTGTTCGATAATTGACATGTCTGAAACATCTGAATAATATATTTTTTTTATTTTACCCCTTTGAAAAAATTTAAAATTGTTGTAAATTTATTTAATCTTACTTAATATAATAGTTAATATTGTAAAAAAAAATACATATAAAATACTTCATTCAACAGTCATTCAGCCCATTCAGCCCAAAAATTTGATCGATTCAACAATTCAGACCTTTTTTATTCAAAACAAACGCACTAAATGACTGACCGATTCAGCTCTAAACAAACACTCCTTAATCTCGATTCTTGATTCGACTACAAATTGAGAAAAGACAAGAAGAAATAAAATATTTCCCGTGTAATGTTTTGCTACTAGTGATTCTTCTGCTGCCCAATCTGCCTGGGAATTGTCAATTGTTCTATCCAACTTGGATAGTAGGAAAGATCAATAAAGATAAGATACTTCCCAAATTCAATCAACTTCTTCAAAGTCAAATGCTAAAGCCAAATTTCCAAGTGATTAAAATAAAAGAAAATATCATATACTATTGAGTAATATATTTGAGGTTAAGGTTTATGTAAACTTATTGTAGTATATTTATCATAACTCACTGATAATGACTTGTAAGGAGAAATATAATATTTTTTCTTGCTCATGATTTTATAAAATATTGCCAAGCATGTCATTCGTGAGGTCCAAAATAAAGTATATAAAAGGTTTCATTTACAAATGGTGTTTGCATGAAATTAAGTCGAATATGTCACCATGCAATCCAACTTTAAGATTAATTAATAGCCGGCCTATTTATTGTATGTAGTAACTAATGAAGGATTATGTTATTGGAATTGTTATTTTTAAGAGAAAATTTTGATTATATGTTTTGTTATTTTTATGACCCGGTAGTTATTTTCGGACTCTTGATCACAAGTATTGTTGCTCGATCCGACCGAAAAAAGAGAAGTCACTGTATTATCTTTAACGACTTGTGTCGCCGGGAGCTAGATAACTCGTGTGTGAGTAAATATCGAATCAAAGAGACTGCAAGTCAATAATAGAGGTTGACAGGTTTTAGTAGAGAAAATAGTGTATGAGACTGAAACAACTAGGGTTAAATCTCGAGTCCGGAACAAATCTCGAGTTCGAATCAAATAAAATTCATTCAAATAAGGGCTTAAACTACTAGCTCAATAATATCTTCTTGGATCATCAGAGCTCGTCACAGACTCACCCAAAAAATTATAACTAAGGTACTATTATTAATAACTTAATTCCTTAAGTACATATTTGTTACATAGACCGAACCCAAAAGGATAAATTAAAGGCCCAAAACAAAGGAAACGACAACTGGGAGGTGGTCCCAAGAGTGGTACAAATGAATGCGGTACCTTAGGTACAAGTAAATGGCCAAGCTCGGGTACAACTAGCCCAATGTTCAAATGTAATAAGACACCTATAATTGAGTCCCAGCCTGCAGCCTCAATTATGGCTTGCCTTTTCGAATTAGGAATTCTTGCCATTTCATACGTAAAAGAAAGGAACAATTATATTTTCTAATATATTTTTAAAAATAATTACATCAATAGTGCACTCATAAAATATTTATAAATTAGTACATATGTAATATTTTATTTACAAAATTAGTACATTCTTATTTCTTTAATTTAGTTGAGTGTTTTAATAGATTGCAATTCAGCACTTTCTCTTCCTCCCTTCTATTCCCCTCCGCCGAACTCCTTTCCATTAGAGTTTAGAGATTCGGCCCAAAAGATATACTTTACTATTAAATAGACCAAATAAAAAGCTGGTAGGCAGCCCTGCATTTTTTCTTTTGAAAGTCGTCGTGGACTTGCATTGAAACTGATGAAGTGGATTTGGTCCAGCTACACTGGCTCAAATGAAACTAGAAGTTGAAGGCTTGGGCAGGGATCATGGTGAAAGTCGACTAAGGAGGTCACCTGTAAAGCCGCCTACCAGTCCTCACACGTCTCAGTCGACTGAATTTTCTCTTGATAGTGTACAAAAGTATCATAAAGAGAATGAATTACTTACAGAACACTTGTTGGCGATGGAAGAAGAAACAAAGATGCTGAAGGAAGCTTTGGCGAAGCGTAAAAGTGAATTGCAAGCTTCCAAGAGTGTTTGTGCCAAGACAATTAGCAAACTTCAAAGTTTGGAAGCACAACTGCAAGCAAATAATCAGCACAGAAGTATAACAAAATCAAATATTCAAATCTCAACTGAAGGTTCTTTCAGTCAAAATACGAGCAAGGTAACCAAACATTCATACCCAGGTAACCAATTCAGTGTTATTAGGTTACCAATTTAGGATTAGGATTGTTGCACAAGAGAATTAGGATTCCTTAATTTAATGGTATTATTAGGTTGCCCCAAAAGTTTGGTGGTGGTGCTGGAGTTTCCGTCATGGTGGTGGTGGGTTGGGTCGTCCGGTCCAGTTGGGCTTTTTCTTTTTCTTTTGAAGTAGAATATGAGTTTACCATGGAATTATAAGGGGGTGTTTGGTGTAATTTTTTCATATTGCAGTTAGTAGCCAAACATTCATACCAAGGTAACCAATTCAGTTTTGTTAAGTTACCAATTTTTTTTGAATGTGATGCAATTAGTAGCCAAGCCTTCATGAAATTGGTTGCCAAACTTTTAGACCAAGGTAACAAATTCATACTGCAGATGTGGACGTAGATTTGGTTACGTTGGTATAAAGGTTTGGTTACCTTGGTATAAATGTTTGGTTACCTTAGTAAGAAGGTTTGGTTATCAATATTACATTAAACATCACTCTCTTATCTCTCTCTTTCCTATGCAGTGTTCTATTTTTTATTGGTTACCTTGGTATAAACGTGAAAATAGTTGTAGTAGAGAAATGAAGTTGGAGCAGAGAAGGTGCAAGAGGAGGAGGAAGAGAGAGAAAATAATAATGGCGAATCGGTAGAGGACGAAGAAAAAACTGAAGCGATGTGGTTGTTCTAAGAACTGATGGTCGTGGCGACCTTGTAATCTTCCATCGCTGTCGACCGTTGTTACAAAATAGTTGTAGTTTTTGGGGTTTGGAGAATAGTTGTCGCTGTCGACTGTTATTATTTTGAATTTGAATTTATTTTTGTTGTTAGATCCTTAATATTTGAATTTGAATTATTAATTATGACAGTTATTTCTCCTTGATTTTAGGTTTCTGAATTGTACTATTTTTGTAATATGGGTCCTAATTACACTCTTTTTATAATTATTTTGTTGATGCATTAATAATATAATTACTTTTTAATTGTTGTATATTTCTGTAAAGAACCTACAACAAAAGGTAAAAGTTTTGGGATTTTAGTTGGTTAAGATCCGTAGTCATGAAGGATGAGATGGCCCAAACAAGAAATCTTTAAATCACTCTCGTCTCAATTTTTAATTTTTTTAGGGGTAATAGACATTGCAATTTTTAGGCTAATACTGTTATACTGCAATTTTAGATTTGTCATGCATAAAAGGAGCCATGGAGTCCAATTAAGTGTAGTTTTAGGACTCAACATAACTTATACACCATTTTCTTTAATTATTTTTTTCAAAGGAAAATATTACGACAAAAATATGTCAGACTTTTTCGTAAGTAGAAACATCAATCAATTATATATATATATATATATATATATATATATATATATATATATATAGACAAAATGGATCAGGTCCGAGAGTCCGGACCTGATAAAAAACGGACCAATTTTTTTTTTTTTAAAACAGCTAAAATAAAATAAATAATATTTTATGGAATTGAAATTTTTCCATAATACAATGTTTTGGGCGTATTTTGGATACCTATACCAAAAAATATATGTACAGTCTGCACAGACTGTAAATACATGTTTTGTTATATGTATCCAAATTACACCCAAAACAATGTATTATATAAAAATTCAAGTTCCATAATTATTTATTTATTTATTTTTAGTTGTTTTAAAAAAAAAAAAAAAAAAAGGTCAGGATTTTGGTTCGGTCCGGGAGTCCGGACCTGATCCGGCCTCTCTCTCTCTCTCTCTCTCTCTCTATATATATATATATATATATATATAAATGGAGGTACACAGCTGTGTAATTTTTAAAATTACACGGTTTACGATCGTATCACTCTGCGATCGTAGAGTAGTCACTCCACGATTTGTGAATTCACTCTACTATCGTGGACTACTCACTCTACTATCGTAGAGTAGTCCACGATAGTAGAGTGAATTCACAAATCGTGGAGTGACTATTCTACGATCGTAGATCGTGTAACTTTAAAAGTTACACGGCTATGTACCTCCATATTCCCCTATATATATATATATTTGTATTAATTGATAGATTATATATGCTATTTTGTCTATTGACGATAAGAATCAACGTATTTTTATAGTAACCCTTTTTTTGAAAAATCAAAATTGTGACATTTTGATTCAATGGTATCATTAGAAAAATTCGACTGAAAAAATTATTACATAAGTTCTATGTATGTATGTGTTCAATTATCTTCAACCACATTATATTTGTGATCTAAAAAGTTAGATTTATCAAACGTATTTAAATAAGAAATTTATATTTCTACATAAAAAATTGATATTTTTACATAATTTTTTTCACATAAATAGTGAATAAATTCAACTTCTATGCGAGAGAAGCTCATGCGTAACAATTTCCTTTAAATATTAAACTGAAGAAAGAAAAGGAACCGAAGGAAAGAAGAGGAAGGAACAAGCATACAAGAAACAAAGGAAGTGAAACACGATTTGATTACTACAAAGAGATCAATTATTATATAAGAAGTTGATACATCTCATGATATCACCTCACCAACAAGATTACTTTTATTGATTTGTTTATTTGTCTATGCTTCCCCACCTAAACGAGTAGGGCCCATATGGGGTTCCTATCCTTTGAGTGTCTCAAGTGCCACCTTTTTATCCCACTGTAAATCTTGCAGCTTTGCTTTTCAAGAGTTTTTTTTTAATACCACTTATATAGTATATAGATAAACCCTAATCAATTCAAAAAAGAAAAAGTGAACTAAAGCTACCATTGTCCCTATCCTTCATGTTCCTTGCTTTGTCTCTCCTATTTCACTTTCAACCTTCCAAGAAAATAACTAAAGATCATCATAGATTCCAAAATCTTCACAATCTATGTCATCCCACATGTTTTCAAATTGATTTGTGGGACCCCTTTGTTCATTGTTCATTTTCTTCACTCTTTCTTTCTTATACAATTATGATAAAGTTATCACATCGACCACATACTACTATGAAATTCTATAATTTTTTGTTACATTGGTTATAATAAAAATTACATTTTAACTCCAGCGTCCTGTTTGTGGGTCAGACACAAATGTAATATTTGTTATAACCAATATAACAAAAAGTTATAAAATTTCACGATGATATCTGGTGTGTGACAACTTCACCATAACCGCATCCATTTCTTTATATACAGAAGGGAGCCCTAGGATATTCATTATCCATGCAATGCACATTCATGATCTAGTCATCAAGCAACAAATATAAATATACATGCATGTGCACATGCATGCATGATGGGTCATGTGGAGTGTCAATGTGCAGGGAAAAAAAGTGGGGAGGAATCTCTTTGGAGTTTGCCATCACCAACTCTTACTTTGGTCATCTTGTCTTCACACCAATGCAATTGCTCTTCACTTAGGTCAGTCATTCTCAAAACCCTGGACACAACTTTTAGGTCAACCAGAGCCATTACAATCTCCATCTCCTCCTCTTCCTTCAACTTTCTTTTCCTTATACAGTTTTGACCACGGCGAAGATCTTTCACCTTTGATGTTTTCTGCACATTAAATTCTACAAGAGTAAGAGTAATGCTCCACAAGCAAAATATATATGTGAATATGCACATATTTTTTGTGAATTAATATATTTATTTCGAAAAATGTTACGTACACCTAATTCATACATAGCTAAATTTGTATTTAAGGTAATATATAACACATTATATAATTCGTTAAAGTGGATGATATATATATATAGTCCGGATCTTAATCTCACTCCTTATCCAACTCACCCGAGCTCACCCCCCTTTAGCGACGGACCCGGCGACGGTTCGGTCATACAACCGTCGTCTATATTTTTAGCGACGGACAACATATAGCGTCGCTAAAAGTATAGACGACGGTTGTATGACCGAACTGTTGCCGGGTCCGTTGCTAAAAGAGGGGTGAGCTCGGGTGAGTTGGATAAGGGGTGAGCTTAAGAACTGAACCATATATATATATATATATATATATATATATATATATATATATATATATATATATATATATATATATACACATTATATAATTCACCTTTTTATTTACTTTCTTTTGTAGGAGGATAAGGGTTGGATCAACTGAGCCTCTTCTACTGTTTCTCCTGAAGAATGCTTTGATTATCTGGCAGTGACTTTCTTTATCCGCCTTGAGAAAATTCATGAATGTTCTGATTGCCTCCTCCATTATTTGAAGAAATACTGTTGAAGAAATTCTGGAGCCAAGATAATCATCTCTTTTCTCCTCGTCCGAATCTAAGGGAGAATTTAACAAGTAAATTAACCTAATCAAAATAGTAATTTAAATTTTCCCACTAGCAAATTTTAGCTTTTATATGTAATATTGAATAAAGGATACTGATATTTTCACAACAATTTTTGATATTTTCACAACAAAAATGTCGTTATAAATATATAACGACGGTAGAAACCGTCGCTGTAGAATCTATAACGACGATTTTGTTGTGAAAATATCATATTTTTTTAGTGAAAATATCATTTTCCTTGAAAAAAATGATGGTATGTCTTTAAGTAAAGCTGTTAATATGCATAAAAAAGTTTAAAGTAACGGGGTTATCATTTTTGAGACCCAGAGAGTATAGTACAGAATATTTTTGTTAAAGATGTTGGAAAAGAAGATCTTCCACCCTAAGTAAACTCAGTTAGAGATCCCAAAGTATTATTAGCTCATAACTTTATTGAGTTTAAGAAAACTTTAAAAACACAAAGGAATGAATTACCACATTTTTTTTAATAATGAAAATAGGTAGGCACCCTTATAATTAGAATCTTAATCCCAAATCGTTTAAAACAGACGGTCTATATATTTGGACAGTTTATAAAAATACGTTGCATTTATATAACATAGAATTACATTTCGAGTAATATTCGTTATATATTTATATATTATACAATTATAATTCTTTATTAACAAATGCAACTCAAATCTATAAACTGATATCTATAGAACTGTTCAAATAGACGGCCCTATTTAAACGGCCTAAAATTGAAATCCCTATATTATTGACAAGAATGTAGTAGTACATATATATATGCATGTAGTTAACCCTTCCAAATACTCTAAAGTATATTATATATAATCAAGTTTCTATATACTCATTGTCTTAATATGAAAATTATGAGCATATAACAACTGAATATCTGTAAGTATTTCTTTAATAAACAAACGTGTCAAATTAAATAAAATTAATAAAATAAAAGAAAGTAAAATTAAACCATTTAATTTACCTCTATATTCCGGTACTTGAAGTAACTTTGGTGCCAAACTCCTCATCCTAGCATAAACCTCAGGCCTCCTTCCGTGTTCATAAGGCTCATTTTCAACATATCTTTGTAAAAGAACTTGGAACTGTTGAAATTGCTGAGCAATATAGGCTGGACAACCCGGGTCGGATTCGCGGCGCGAAGCTCTTAGCC
Source organism: Panax notoginseng (assembly GCA_016801055.1). NCBI lineage: Eukaryota > Viridiplantae > Streptophyta > Magnoliopsida > Apiales > Araliaceae > Panax > Panax notoginseng. The sequence continues at coordinate 259,571,467 of CM029013.1, read as the reverse complement.
TGTTGAAGTACTTGTAGTTCCAGTTGAGAGCTTCCCATGTCAAACAAATCTGAGCTACATAAGCTCCCTCAAGTTCTTGATAAGGGTTTTGTCGAATATCGGATGATCTTCTGTTTTTTGTGGACAATTTGTGAACAATCCGTTCTGATATTGATCTTGGACATGCCTGGATAGACCTTAGTGACTCTGAAAATGGGACTCATTTCTTAATTAATACTCGCAACACAACAAGAATAAAAAAAAACAAAGGAAAAAAAAATGCAGTTGATAAGTAAAAATTAGAGTTCCAGTTTGAAGTTTATATGTCGCTAAAAGGTTGTAAAAATGTCGGTAAATATATATTTAATTTGACAATATTATATTTTTATTTTGACTATATCTACCACACAAAAAGAAAAAGACTATTTTATTTGAATTTGGATTCAAAGCAATCGAAATGGGCAGGCTATTTGAACACTATAGAAACAAATTGCAATTATATTATAGTTATATAACAATCTGTATCATCTTAAATGCAACTATATTCTGTGTGGATGCAACTCGTTTCTATAGATTGCACAACTGGATTGCCCATTTCAAACTATCTAAACTCATAATCCATTTTATTTATGGATTTCTCAAGGGTTAATTATGAAAAGGAAAAGGGCAAGGATTAAGTGTAGTAATTTTCTCTTATTTTGCTATGAAAAATTGGAGAAAAGAGAAAAAGGGAAGGGTATCATTCTCTTTTCCTTTTGTGGATTCCTATCACATATTCATTTCAGTTCAAACTGAGGGATCGAAATCACTTTTCCTTACTCTCACCTTCTTTTCCCTCAAATTATTACCAAAAGGAGTCTTACCTATTACAACTTATAAACAAGTAGAAACAATTAATTAACCAAGATTAAGCAAATTAAAGTACCTGTTTCATGAAGCTTTTGAGCACTAATTCTATCTAAAAACAGCATTTCTTCATCATATTTTTGAAACACGGTGTAAGACTCCCACTTAGGGCAACTTCTTCGCGACGATGACGAAAATGGATCTTCAGTTCCAGAATCCCTACAATTAATGGAGCTTCTCCACTCGGAGGAGTTCTTTGAAGTTGAACCAACAGTACAAGTATCACCAAAAATTTCTTCCTTACTAATATCCTTCTCTTCAACTTTAATTTTCTTTTTGTCCACCTTAGGTTGAGAAAAAATAAAAAAATTGTCATCTCCACCATTGAAATTCGTGCTCTCCACCCTTGCATTTTCAATTTCCCTAGTATCCAATTTTTCTGTCACACAACATAAGTAATATCAGGCCGTGTTAAAATTAAGCAGCATAAAATATTAAATAACGTTTTTGACAATTAATTATAACTAAAATTATAACGTACCAAAACGATTTTCATTATTAGGGTGCATGATATTATGACCATTTGTATGAGAATCATAATCAGAATCTGTATCTGTTTCTCCAAGATCTTCTACGACAACTTGATCATAATCAATATTAATGCATTCCAATTTTGAAGCTGGTGAGCTACAAACAGACTCAAACAATTCATCTAGCTCATCTTCAATTATGGGATCATCATCATCATCATCATCATCATGAATATTATCCACAATTTCTTCAACAAGAATTCGATCCATTCCAACATTTTTATTATGCAAGAACGATAGTGCCTCCCCGCCATGAATTATATCCGCTGCTAGATGATCTTTCTCCATGCATTTTTGATAATAGTACGAGTTATTTTCTTCCTCTTCTTCTTCTTCTTCTTCTTGATCCTCCTCCGAGAACGTTTCAAATTCATATTCATCCTCATTTCTACAAGAAAATTAACAAAGAAAACAAAATATGAATTTTAACACGCACATATATTTGATATATAAAGAGAAAGAGATCGAGATCATTTAATTTGTAACTAACAAATTAATTAATGTTTACCTTTGGGAAAATGGATTGCCAAAAAGGAAAGTGAAGAACTTGGCAAGAGAAATGGAAGTGAGGAAGAAGAAGAGGAAGAGAAGTTGGAAGGAGGTGGAGACGCTGTAGAACAATTTAACTAATGTTTCTTTAGAACATTGCATTTTTTTTGTTCTTGGATCTTTGTTTTTTTTGCTCTAAGATGAGTACCCTAGTCTAATGACTCTTTTTTTTCTCTTTATTACATATATAAAGCAAAGTGGCTCAAAGGGAAAGAGTGTGCAGTGCATTGGTAATTGCTTTCATAATTTCCTTTCCTTGTTTGACCAAATTGTCCCTCCTTCATTTGGATCCGGTTACCATGAAGTTAACTTCATGATACGTTGGTCAATTGACCAATACAGTGTTGACACACTCTAGATGAGTCACCACCCAGTCCACGTGTCGAAACTGTATTGATTAATTGATCAAAGTTAATTTCATGCAACCACTCCCATTTTATATCTTCAAAATGATTGATGTGTCATATAATTTACTCACTAAAAAAATGTGGTTTCAAGGGGATCAAAAGTTGTAACATTTACGATAAGATTTTTATTTTTATTTTTAAGATAAAGATCGACGACTCTTAATTAAGATCGGAACTAGCTAGCTAGCTCAGACATAAAAATCAAGAAAATATATATATAAAAAAAGAAGAAGAAATTAAGGTAGAAAAACATATATTTACACATTTACTAATAACTAGATGCTTAGTTCAAACATGGCAGTCCGAATTTATTTCTCATGGAGATCGATCATTTAGAAATTATTGCCAAAAAAATTTATAAAATAGTTATTGACTTGCACAGTGTTCAATTTATTTATGCTTAATTTTAGATATTCTTTTATTGGTAAAAATATATTGTTATAATGTTATTTATAGCTAAATATATGATTTATCAATTCAAATAAATTTCATTATATTATATTTGCCTATATATATATAACTGCATCATGTGTTCCCTTCCTTTTGCTTAGAACCTGGAATCTTATTTGCTCAAGTCACTAATCTGCCAAACTAGTTGCCTTCATAACACTCTTGCATATATAACACAATATTCTTTTTAACCTTAAAATATTTGTCATAAAAGAATTAAAAGAACAATAAATTATATTTTCCGCAACAATTCTAATAAATAAATAAATAAATCTACTATACGAAGACAAGGGGAATAATCTGTGATCCAAACTTTGTATCAAAAGTACATAAAACCTTGTATTGTAGTGCATATTAAATTTAAAAGTAAAAACGTGTAGTATATATATGTGAAGCGTGTAAGAAGCAAAATAGAAACAAATTTTGAAAAAGCAAAAAGACCAAAACCTTGTAACACGCATATGTTAACATACATACATATATATATATCTATCTATATATATATATATATAAAAGAATTGCTAAACTAATATCCCATAAGGAAATTAAGAAATAAAAAATAACCCAATTGAAAAGATGTTGTAAAGTCATAGTATTAAATGGTTTTAAGAACAACATTTGCCTCTTAATGGAAGCAAGGGACTTTATAAATAGGGGTATTTGTGTCATAAACTAACTTAATCCTGTTTTGCTTTTCTCCGGTCTTTTGACTCTTTTTAACTTGGCCACTAAGGTTTATAAAAGATATATGGGGTAATACCAATATATATACTGGTAGTTTCTTAAAACTAATTAAGAAACTTAATTTTAATATTATATTTGTTTAGAAAATATTTATAATATGAATAACTAATTTAAAAAATAATTACTCACGCCGTTCCGCAAAAAGAGCTTAATTTACAACAAAAATTGATCTAAAAAAATAATCCCATTTTATATAATAATAATAATAATAATAATAATAATAATAATACATGACATTATATTCTTAAATTAAATATAGCATCAAAGCTAAAGCATGATGTATTACTACCAAACTAAGTACCTTGTTCACTTAGGAGTTGGGGGTAAATATTAAACAAAAAAATTTATCATTTAAATTTATAAATAAAACTCTTTTTTCCTTATTATGAAAATCAAGCCTAAAGTATATTTCTGCCGTTAACATAGATTGAGAGTGGAATCCACCTTGTAGTTAGTTTTCTAAGTGAGAATCTTTGTCATTTTTAAGGGTCGAAATTATAAATTTATACAGCTTAATTAATTTATGTATTATTGACATGATAAACGTTATGATTTTCTCTATATTTTTTTTGTGATGTTCTAGAGTCATAATATTAAATGGCTTTAAGAACAACATTTGCCTCTTAATGGAAGAAAATGACTTTATAGTAAGGGGTGTTTTTGTCATAAACTAACTTCTGCTTGTTTTGCTTTCCTCCTGTCTTTTTAACTTTGCCACTAAGTTTATAAATAAAAGATACATATATGGGGTAATACCAATATAGTTGTTCTTTGTGGACTAATTAAGATCTTAATATTTTAAAATATTCCTAATATATCCTTAATTAATATCTTATTAAATTATTTATCTCAACTATTACTCCACAACTTTTCAATTTATTGAAGTAATGTTAAATGGAATATAGTTTAAAGAATATGAAACATCAACATTGGAAAAGAGGAGTATGAAAAATAATTAAGGTGAGTATTAATGAAGCTAATAATGACAAGGGCAAAATTGGAAAAAAGGTAATAAAGACATATTGGTTTCTTAAAACATCAAATATTTTGGAACAAAATCATTCTTCTAAAACATCAGTTATTTAGGAACAGAGGGAGTAGTATAATATATTATTTATAAAATCCAAATTAAATAATTAAAAATTGGGAAGATAAAAAGTTCCGCGTTCTTATATGTCGGCTGATCGATCAATGGGGATTTCAATTATTAGTAGTAATCCTAGATTAAATTGTCATGATCTATTGTTTTGATATGATTGACTTCCTAAAAAGGATAAATTAAATTTAAATTGTTTAGTTTATTGAGTGGAATTAAACTTTAATTAACCCATAATTGTAATCAAGTTAACTAGCTATATCTAAAAAAAATTCCTTTATGCAATAGTCAAATGATAAATTTTTCTTCTTTTAATTACTTTGTCGTAAAATTTAACCGACGTTGCATAAGATTAAAATGTTAGTTTCCCCCTAAACACCTAACCTAAGATGAAATGCATCCCTTAAAATTAAATTATAATAATATAAATTCTCAAAAAAAAAAATTAAAAAAATTAAGAAAGTTTAATTTATTTTGTACCCAACACCCTCAAAGGACTCTATCGCAAAATAGAACATGAATGGCTACTTAAGGGATGGTTTTCGGTATTCCCCAAATGGTTTTGGTGGAGCACTGTCCACTGATGATGATATTGTAATAACATGAATAATAAAGTAGACGAAACTCAATTACTTTTAATTTTTTGCATGCACAAAAACAAAAAATAAAGAGAATAAAAGAATTGTGATACAAAGATCAGTAGCATATCTAAAGATCAGTAGCATATTTTATGCGGATATAAATGGAAGAATTTTTAAAAAAGTGATAATTGTTAAAAATTGATATTTTATCTTTTTTGATAAAATAATTCATTCAAATATATTATTATATTACATTATAAATGTATAATGCGATAATATAATAATATAATAATGGTGATATTTTTACAATGAATGTGTGATGTATGAATAAATGAGGAGGAAGCGTATCTTTGTTACAATAAATGCTAAACACATGTTAAACATGTTGGTGGATCCCATTTTTGACTGAAATTTGATTATATCCTGCAAAATTGTCCGTATGTGAATTTCGGTCAATTTCTGTTTAGAATTTGGAAAAACTTAAAGCTACAAAGTGTAGAGAATTAAATTTCTTATGAAATGGACATAAGATTCGAATTTTTCTGATAAAAAGACTATTTATTATGAATTATTGAAGTTCCGGAATATTAGGTCTGAATTGATTTTGTTGCATTAAATGATTAAAACATGTTTATCATTGTTGGTGGGCTCCACTGGTGGCTGAATTCAGATTGTCAAGAGGTGGGCGTGAATTTTTTTTATAAATACATTATTTTATTAAATTTTATGCGTTGGTGTTCTAAGCATTTTCTTATAAATAGGATGCTTAAGTTAGAATTGAAAATCACACCAGAAACTGAAGTTTTCTCTCTCTATATTATCGAACGTATTTTTGTGAGTATTTCGATACTTTGAGTGTTGCTATATGGTGCAAGTTTCTTTCAGCGTTATATCTGATATTCCAGCCAGAAGTACTATTCTTTCGAGGTAAGGGATGCTAATTTTTTCGTAAATGATATTATTTCTTTCAATATCATTATACCGGAATCTTGGTATGAATTTTATTATGAAATTTTTACATTTTCATGTCGGGGTTACTATTCATGAGTTACTATTCACGAGTACTATTCACGAAGTATGATGATTTTTCTTGTGGAGTTTCTACCTTTTAGTGTCGGGATTACTATTCATGTATACGACACTATTCACGAATACGGCATTATTCACAAAAAAATTAAATTTTCTTTTCTGTGTCCAAGATTGTCTGTTATAGTTCCTATCTTTGATTGAATCTATGTTTTGATCTTCATTCTTGAATTTTAATCTACTATGGTTTATTATGGAGTATTTTTGAACTTGGATTGTCTAAAGTAAGAATCCCTAATATTTGTCTTTTTATCTCTCTGGATTTGTTTTTTTGAAAATATTTTTATCATCCTCAGTCCTAAATGGTGATATAACTGAATATATTTGGCTTGTAGTGCAAAAATGAATGATTATTTGATGAATATCTTTGGCCCGTAGTGCAAAGACGGATAGGTGTTGAGATGAACATGACCAACTGGTGATACAAATGAATATCTTTGGCTCGTAGTGCAAAGATGAATATTTGATGATTGATGTTACAGGGATAAAATATTGATAATGGACTTTTAAATTCATAGATGATAGTAGATTTCATTATCTACTTAACTCTTCCAATGAATTGTTGTTTCCGCTGTAGTTGTTGATCTAAAATTTGTTGTCTATTGTATTCTATCAGATTTTTTCCTATTGAGGATTAATGATAATTTGTTCTATATCATCTTAGTCATAATATTATTTACTGGGCTAGTTGAGCTCACCCTTTTCCTTTTTGTTCCATTTTTCTTCTCAGGAGACGAGAATATAGCGGGAACTAGTTGGTGTATGGAATGATGGTTCAAGATAGTTTTTTAGTAGTCCTCACTATTTAGTAAGATAGTGTATCAATAATTGTAATGAGAATTTATTTGAATTTGAATACTGTCTAGAAGACAATATTTGTATTTAAACTCACAGTATATGTGTTGTCGTATTTTGCACGAGAATTGTAATAATAAAGTTGTAGTTATTTTCTGTAATATGTATTTGGCGACTCAGAATGGGTTGGATGGAATGGACCTATTTTGGGGGTGTCACAGTTTGACTTTTTTAACTTCTAAAAATTATTTTTGTTATTCAAATGTTTGAAAATTATGGGATATTAAATCCCCCATCACCCATTCCTCGTCTTAGTTGTAACGACCCCAAAACAGGTCCATTCCATCCAACCCATTCTGAGTCGTCAAATACATGGTACAGAAAATAATTACAACTTTATTACAACAATTGTCGTGCAAAATATAACAACACATATGCTGTGAGTTTGGATACAAATATATTCCAAATGTGACATTGGACACCATCATGTATCAGCACCTCACAAAGGTACCTTACATAAAGGTACAGTCAAAAACTGTTTTAGAAACTAGAATCTTTGGGAAGTGCTCAAGGAAACCTTCGTACATGGGAGGCCATGCGTCTAGGTTATGATAGATATCATATGGCCACAGAATTATCCTTGGTTGACCCAACTACACTCTTATTACCTGAAAGGAATTGTGAAGCAAAAGGGTGAGCACAACTAGCTCAGTAAAGAATATCATGACTAAAGATAATTAAATTATCAATAGCCTTCATCAATAATAAATCAGAGATTTAGAACATATGGTAAATGATAAAAATTTCAACCATAGTTGCAGCGGAACGAGCAATCCATTAGAAGAGTCAAATAGACTATGGAACGAGCAATCCATTAGAAGAGTCAAATAGACTATAAAGTCTATTATCTTCTCCATGTTAAAAATCCACCAACAATATTTTATCCATGTAACATCACTCAACAGTTCCTTTCCACAATCATATGAATAACTCATAATCATAATTGTGACTATAAATTTTTCTTCGCACCCAGGACGAAGAATATTTTCATCACCTGTCTTTACCTGAAACATCAAATATCATGGTTATACTAAATCACAATTCCTATTTATAATCATACTAACAAATCCATCTTTGCACTACGGGCCAAAGATATTCATCAACAAACCATCTTTGCACTACGGGCCAAAGATATTCAACAATAGTTCATCTTTGCACTACAGGCCAAAGATATTCATCAACATGCCATCTTTGCACTACATGCCAAAGATATTCATCAACAATTCATATTTGCACTATAGGCCAAATATATTCATATCTCAAAGAAATATATAATCATTTCAGAATTTATATAAACAATAATTATAACCATGTTGATCAATTCACCTTTGCACTTAAGCTTAAGATATTCAATTATAAATTCAATGGTCATGATCATACCAGTCACAATTCAACTTTGCACTACAGGCCAAAGAGAACCCTAGTCATGATCATACCAATAATCTACCCATCTTTACACTCCAGTGAAAGAGAATTTCAACATCAGGGTTATAAAAATGTTATATATGATGATAAAAATAATGTGATCAACATATAGTTTTAATCTCAAGAGTAATATTCGTAACTCATGAATAGTAACCCCGACACAAAAGATAGAAATTCTACAATAAAATTCATACCAATATTTCGGTATAATGATATTGAAAGAATAACATTACTTAAATTTATAAACAATTTATTTTAATTGTTTACACTTTACTAATTAATGCATTTAATCATCATAAAATGCCAACTCTTACAATTTCATCATCAATAACCAAAACCCTCATCAAAAATCTGCATATACCTCATATAGGATTCTCAAGCCATAAAATCCTATTTTCTAATTTTCTTTCTTCACAAAACATATTTAATTCATTTACTCATAACTAAACCATTTTCATGAAAAATACCAAATCAGTTCCAAAAATATTTCTTTTCTGTTTAGCATAATATAATCCCATAGTGAACATATATTTTTCTCAGAATTTTTAAAAGTCATTTACTATTTTTCATATGGCCAAAATAGCCGAATATTTAGACATTTATCAAAAATTATACTTTTGTCTAAAAATTCTGAAATTTACAGAGTATACTTCTATCATATACATGTACTCCCAATAAAAATTTCATCAATTTTGGAGTTAACCACAAGGAATTATAAGCGGTTACTTTTAAAATAGTCTTTTCTCATAAAATTCATAACTCTTAATCTATACATCCAAAAATCACCATTTTTGGACACAATCAAGAAAACTCATCAAAATATCATTTCAAATTTTTTCAGAATTTTTGAAGGTCAGAAAAATTACGAAACTGAAAAACATAACAACCCTTAAAATCCCTTACTATCCCTTACCTCAAAAGAGCAGTACTTCTGACTGGATATCGGATATGATGCTGAAGGAAACTTGCACTGATGAATAGCAACTCACCAAGTATCTAAAAACTCACAAAATATGCTTCATAATATAGAGAGAGAAAGAGAGCAAGCTTATGTTTCTGGTGTGATTTTTAATTCTAACTTAGCCCTCTATTTATAGGAAAATTTTGGTAGGTTTGACCTGCAACCTGATGGTTTTACCTGCTACTATTCCCACCCACCACATTTGAAATATAATTCAACACATTTCTTCACCAACCACAAGTGGGGCCCACCAATTCTAGAATTTTCCACCAAAATGATTAACTTCGAAAATTCAACAATTTCTGAACCAGTCATCTCGTAAAATTCATAACAAATCATACGTTCATTTTTAACGGTTCAAAATTTGTGGGCATATACTCAATTTATATATGTATAACATATCCAAAAATTACCACGATCCAACGGTCGAATTAAAAATTATAACCCCCGCAAAATATCTCAAAAACCCTGATTTTTAATACCTCCATTTCGACGTAATTAGGTGACCAAACCTCTCCTTAGACAGATCTTTCTAGACATTGCCAATAATGTTATCTAATAATATTATTCAAATAATATGAATTATTGATCTGATAATGGGAAATACTGTGCAGTGACAATTATTGAACAAGAATAATATAAAATTTCAACGTAGCAATTATTGAATCAATAAAATTAAATATTGAACAGTAATTACTGTAACAATTATTGAGTAGTGCCTTCTTACGTAAGAATCAATAATTTCAAAAATACTGTGCAATACCGTGTGCTACTGTGCAATAACGCGTATTACTGTATTTTAACCACCGGGTATTTCAACAGTATTAACGGTAACAACTACGCCGTTATTTGAAAAAATTCAAATTTGTCGTTTTCTTTATCCGACAGTTATTCGTTATGGGGCCCACAAATAGCTGCGCCGTCGTACGAATATTCCCCGACAGAAAGAATATTCCACGACCAAACGAATATTCCCCGACAACAATGATTATTTTATAACCACTTGCTTATTTTGAAAAAAAATTCATATTTCACCCATAACTTTAAACTTTTATCAATTTAACCATTTACTGAATAGTAATTTTAAGAAAAATTGAATACTTTTATTTCATAAAATTCGGGGTCTTACATTAGTTGCAGTCATTTTCATCTCCTACAATCATTTTTTAACGGCAAACGAAAAAAATAAAATAAAAGGGAAATAGAATAGAGATCTACACGTTGGTTGTGGCTAAATGGGAAACAATATACAAACTCATATTTGAAAGAGGATTTTTTTTAACGTTACCAATTAAGACCTTGACCGAGAAAAAAGCAGTGAACAAAAAAATCTCTCTTTATTTTTTCTATATATTCGTTGTTTCAATCATTTTCTTTCTTTATATGGATTCAATGTTTGGAACTGACACGGGAAGAGTTATCTGTCAAGATTCGATATAATTTATGTTTTGATATTTATGAACAACTTAAATATTTGATGAATTTTTATTTATTAATTAGTAGTCAGGTAGTAGGATTCATCAAGTCATAGCAGTAAACAAATCCAATGGACAATTACGAATATATGTGGATTTCAGAGACTTGAACAAGGCATGCTCGAATGACCCGCTACCCGACATAGATACTTTAGTGGATGCAATGACCAATCCCGAGATGATGTCATTCATGGATGGGTTCGTGGGATACAATCAGATAAAAATGTCCTTAGGAGATGTAGAAATGACGACCTTTCGTACCCCATTTGGGAATTTTTACTATGTAGTAATCTCATTTGGGTTGAAGAAAGTGGGAGAAACTTACCAATGGACAATGCACGCCATATTCCATGACAGGATCCATGACACGCTAGAGGATTATGTAGATGCCATAATGGTGAAGTCTAAAAAAGAGGTAACCCACGTGGAGGATCTAAGGAATGTGTTCAAGCGGAGTCGAAAGTATAAGCTAAAGATGAATCTAAAGAAATGTGCCTTTAGGATGATAGATGGAAAGTTTTTGGCTTCTCGGTGCACAATATAAGTTTGGAGGTCAATCCGGGTAAGGCGAAGGCATTCACGGAGATGACCACGCCAAAGGAACAAAAACAGTTAAAGAGCTTTCTAGGAAAGGTTTTCTACCTAAGGAGATTCATGCCAGCACTAACAGATGTTACAGAACCTTTCGAGAAGCTACTAAAGGGAAATGACGAATAGGATTGGGGCCAAGAACAACAACAAGCCTTCGAGAAAATATAGGAAATATTAGCTTTGGCGAAAACCATGGTAATATCACAGAAAGGGATACCTTTGCAATTGTATATCACATTTATTGCGAATACTATAGGAGGATTAATCCCATATGAGGTAGATGGGGAAGAAAAACGTGTGTACTACATCAACCGAATAAAGAGATTGTTTAAAATTGTCAAATATGTAATTCTTGTTTTTAAAATCTCTTGTGAACATTCATAATACATTAATAAATTCATGTTTGTGATCTAAGAAATACAGTGGCTTACTGTATTTTAAAGCATATTTACTTTCAAGCAACTATATCTTAGTTCTTGATAAATATTATAAAACTAATGGTTTTGTCATCATCAAATAGGAGAAAATTGTTAAAGTTTTCATATTTAAATTTGATGATGAATGTGCTTAATTAATGTATATTTGTACCAGTATGATTTGTATAGTCCTTATAATGACTTGATACAATGTACAAGGACTTTGATTAGAAAGACCAAATAATGTTAGGTTGATCTTGTAGAAGCTGATTTGATGTATATTTGATAGGTTTTTTGAATATTTGTAAAGCTACTTTGCTGTTATGAAAAGATGGATCGTAGAGTAAGCACATGATCACAATACATTAGATGGATCATAGAACTACTTGGGGCTATCGTAAAGTTCAGTACAAATCATAAAGTATACTTCAGTTCATAAAATGGACAAATAAATCACCTAGCCCATCAAAGCTCACTGAGAAGAACCTGATCTTAGAGTAGTCAAGTCTGAAAAATTGACTGACATTGGAGCGTTCCAATTGAAGGTTCCGATGTATTCCACAAACATCTTTGGATGAAATCAAAGATCAAAATATCTGTCTACCAGCTAGTTGGTGATAGTGACACGTCAAGGGTGTTAGGTGAGAAAGCATACTGATGTGACAGAGAAGCTCAAAAAAGCTGATACCTTGGTTTAAAACGTTCACATCAAGGATCCTAGAATATCTGAGTATTAAATGCATAAATGAGCATCTAGTAACGGGAATATTTTCAACAGATTATAAAAGGAAACAAGGATTCAAACTAAAGAAGAGACGAACACTGATCAAAAAGCCTAAACTTTGCAAAAGAAAAAGAACGAACTCAACGATCCTAAATATCTAGTTCTCGCTGATAAGTACTTGAGAAGAAAAACTTAAACGCCATCTTAGCAGTACCTCTCAAACAAAAATCAATCATCAGATCATCAGAGGGCTGAGCGTCCTTGTCTTAGTGACTAAACATCCAAGTCTGCTGGGCTTGAAGAAGTCTTAGTGTCCTTGTCTTTATGACTAAATATCTAAGTCTGTGGGGTTTGAAGAGAGTAGAGTGTCCTTGCTTGTATGACTAAATCCTTAGTGGAATTCCCACTCGAGGAATAGAAAAGTGAATTAGGAGTTGTTCAGTCTCCGAACCACTTAAAATTTTCTTGTGTCTTTACTTTACTGTTTTTATCTTTTCTCTGCTTGCTTATCGTTTATATCTTGAAATTATTCAGAACTGAGATTCATTTTCAATCTTCAAGTGGTTTTTCAAAAGACATATTTCGTTGTGCATAATCAAACTTATTAATAACCATTTGGTAATATCTTATTAACTAACATAATTTTTTTTAAAAGATCTATTCAAACCCCTTTCTAGATTTATAAGTGCCTTTGGAAAATAACAAGATTGAATGACATGATGTTCATATAAAGAAAAAAAACGAAAATACATGGATTGAACAACAAAAACCTTGAAATACGAGACCTGAGGGAGACCTTCAAGAGTCCCGAGGTAGAAGGCTTATGGAGGCAATTAGTTTCGAGAAATGGTTGAGGGATTGGATTGACATCTAGAAAGACATAAGGATTTGGGCATTACTCGGGTAAATAAGGGTATTTTTGGAATATTTCCTTAGGTCACATGCCTGGCATATGACTCAGACACGTGTCAGACACATGATCACTTTTCAGGAAGCTCTATAAATACTCATTTCATTCCAGCGTAGAAGGGACTTTTTGGATTATCTCTAGAATTGAGACACCCAAGAAGGCTCTTTCCTTTTAAGGGTTCTACACGTATTGTTAGAATAATTGTCAACCTGTTCTTTTCCCCTCTTCAACTCTTCAATCATTTTTATACTCTTCATGAATTTTTCTCCTCCTCAACTCCCACAAAACCTTAATTTGATTAAGGTATGATTTTTTTGCCTACAAACACCAAACAAAAACAAAAGAATTATTTCTACTAGAGATTCAATATATCTCTCCATTTTGTGAGAATTAGTGTGACGCCCCCAAAATAGGTATACAACACCCATTCTGAGTCGCCAAATACATGGTACATAAAACAAACTACAACTTCAATAATATAAATGTCGTGTGAAATACGACAATACATACTGTGAGTTTAAATACAAATATTGTCTTCTAGACAATATTCACACTCAAATAAGTTCTCATTACAATTATTCAAACACTATTTTACAGAAATAGTGAGGACTGCTAAAATATCTTTCTAGAACCATTACTCCATACCCCGACTCGATCCTGCTATGTTCTCACCTCCTAAGAAAAAAAATGGAACAAAAAAAAAAAGAGTGAGCTCAACTAGCCCTGTAAATAATATTATGACTAAGATAATATACAACAAATTATCAATAGTCTTCAACAGGGAAAAATTTGATAAAATATAATAGACAATAAATTTTAGATCAACAACTGCAGCAGAAACAACAAACTATTAGAAGAGTCAAGTAGAGAATGAGTTCTACTATCTTCTAAGATTTAAAAGTTCATCTTCAATATTTTATCCCTGTAACAATAATCAATAATCATCTTTAATCAAATATTCATCTTTTCACTACAGGCCAAAGATATTCATTTGTATCACTAGTTTAAGACCCCAAATTTTATGAAATAAAAATATTCAACTTTTCTATTTAGTAAATGGTTAAATTGATAAAAAGTTAAAGTTAAGGGTGATATATGAATATTTTTTTAAAATAAGCAAGTGGTTATAAAATATTCATTTTGTCGGGGAATATTCGTTTGGTCGTGAAATATTCTTTCTGTCGGCGAATATTCGTACGACGGCGCAGCTATTTGTGGGCCCCATAACGGAAAGCGATAGGATGAAGAAAACGACAAAATTGAGTTTTTATAAATAACAACATAATTGTTACCGTTAACACTGTTAGAATACCCGGTGGTTAAAATACAGTAATACGCGTAGTTGCACAGTAGCACACGGTATTGCACAGTATTTTTTTTAATTATTGATTCTTACGTGGGAAGACACTACTCAATAATTATTACAGTAATTACTGTTCAATATTTTATTTTATTGATTCAATAATTGTTGCGTTAATATTTTATATTATTGTTGTTTCAATAAGTGTCACTGCACAGTATTTCCCATTATCAGATCAATAATTCATATTATTTAAATAATATTATTAGATAGCATTATTAGAAATGTCTAGAAAGTTCTGTCTAAGGAGAGGTTTGGTCATCTAATTGCGCGCTGGTAAGGAGAAATCCTTATTGGAAAGCCCTCTCTTTCCTGGTAACGGCCTGGTTGTCATTATTGTGATTCTGTAATATTATATGTGAATAATTAATTATTGATTTATATGATAAGAAAATATTTATTTGATGTGGACATAAATGATGAATTTATTTATGTGGTTATAAATGAAGGAATTAATGTTGAGGTGTTTTATCAGTATTTTGTCAGATTGGAAGTATTAAAAGATCAAATCGGTGTTCTTAAAGCTATATTTCGTGAGTTATAATTTTGATTCAACCGTTAGATCGCTGTAATTTTTGGATATGTTATACATATATAAGTTTAGTATATGTCCATAAATTTTGAACCGTTAAAAATGAACGAATGATTTGTTATGAATTTTACGAGATGACTGGTTCAGAAATTGTTGAATTTTCGGAATTTATTATTTTGGTGGAAAATTCTAGAATTGGTGGGCCCCACTCTTGGTTGGTGAAGAAATGTGCTGAGATTTTTATTCAAATGTGGTGGGTAGAAATAGTAGCAGGTAAAGCCATCAGGTTACAAGTTAAAGGTTAAGTCTGCTTTGGCGTGCTAACAATTTCCTATAAATAGAGGGCTAAGTTAGAATTGAAAATCACACCAGAAAGATAAGCTTTCTCTCTTTCTCTCTCTATATTATGAAGCATATTTTGTGAGTATTTAGATACTTTGAGAGTTGTTATTCAGTGCAAGTTTCCTTCGGCTTCGCATTCCAGTCAGAAATACTGCACTTTTGAGGTAAGTGATAGTAAGAGATTTTAAGGGTTGTTATATTTTCCAGTTTCGTAATTTTTCTGACCTTCAGAAAATTCTAAAAAAATTTAAAATGATAATTTGATGAGTTTTCTTGATTGTGTCCAAAAATGGCAATTTTTGGATGTATAGATTAAGAGTTATGATTTTTATGAGAAAAGACTATTTTAAAAGTAACCGCTTATAACTCCTTGTGGTTAACTCCAAAATTGGTAAAATTTTTATTGGGAGTACATGTATATGATAGAAGTGTACTCTGTGAATTTCGGAATTTTTAGATAAAAGTATAATTTATGATAAATGTCTAAATATTCGACGGTTTTGGCCATATGAAAAATAGTAAATGAGTTTTAAAAATTCTGAGAAAAATATATGTTCAATATGGGACTATATTCTGCTAAATCCCAAAAAAGAAATATTTTTAGAATTGATTTGGTATTTTTCATAAAAATAGACTAGTTATGAGTAAATGAATTAAATATGTTATGTGAAGTAAAAACATTGAAAAATAGGATTTTATGGCTTGAGAATCCTATATGAGGTATATGCAGATTTTTGATGAGGGTTTTGGTTATTGGTAATGAAATCTTATGAGTTTGGCATTTTAAGATGATTAAATGCATTATTTTGTAAAGTGTAAACAATTAAAATAAATTATTTATAAGCTTAAGAAATATTATTCTTTCAATATCATTATACCGAAATATTGGTATATATTTTATTGTGGAATTTCTACCTTTTTGTGACGGGTTTACTATTCATGAGTTACTATTCACGAGTTACTATTTACGAGTTACAATTCATGAGTTACTATTCCCGAGTTACTATTCCCGAGTTACTATTCACGAGTTACTATTCACGACAAAATTAGTTTCTTTTTCTGACCAAATTATAGTTGATTTATGAATATTACTCTTAAGATTAAATCTATATTTTGATCATATTATTTTTATTATCATATATAACATTTTTATAACACTGATGTTGAAATTCTCTTTCACTTGAGTGTAAAGATGGGTAGATTGTTGGTATGATCATGACTATGGGTTCTCTTTGGCCAGTAGTGCAAAGTTGAATTGTTGACTGGTATGATCATGACCATTGAATTTATAACGGAATATCTTTAGCATAAGTGTAAAGGTGAATTGATCAACATGGTTATAATTATTGTTTATATAATGATTATATATTTGTTTGAGATATTAATATATTTGGCCTATAGTGCAAATATGAACTGTTGAAGAATATCTTTGGCCAGTAGTGCAAAGATGAATTATTGATGAATATCTTTGGCTTGTAGTGCGAAGATGAACTGTTGTTGAATATCTTTGGCCAGTAGTGCAAAGATGAATTGTTGATGAATATCTTTGGCCCGTAGTGCAAAGATGACATGTTGTTGAATATCTTTGGCCTGTAGTGCAAATATGACCTGTGGTTGAATATCTTTGGCCAGTAGTGCAAAGATGAACTGTTGTTGAATATCTTCGTCCTGCGTGCGAAGAAAAATTTAGAATCACAATTATGATTATGAGTTATTCATATGATTGTGGAAAGGAACTGTTGAGTGATGTTATAGGGATAAAACATTGTTGGTGGATTTTTAACATGAAGAAAATAATAGACTTTGTAGTCTATTTGACTCTTCTAATGGATTGCTCGTTCCCCTGCAACTATGATTAAAATTTTTATCATTTACCATATATTCTAAATCTCTGATTTATTACTGATGAAGACTATTGATAATTTATTTATCTTTAGTCATAATATTCTTTACTGAGCTAGTTGTGCTCACCCTTTTGCTTCACAATTCCTTTCAAGTAATAGAAGTGTAGCTGGCTCAAGCGGGGGATAACCGGGGAATAGAACGGTGGTCTATAGCTGTTGAGGGTGAGGTGAACTTAACTTGGAAGGGTATTTTACCACTATCATACAAGATGTTCAATGACATACAACCTCGTGTCATTATAAGACAGAGTTGTGCTTATCCACTTGTTGAGTATATTTACAAGCACTACCTATATAATCTTGGTGTTTGTTTGAAGTATAATTCCCAATTGGAGACAGTGGAGATAACGATATGTCAAGAGAAGACTCGCCATTGGGAAGAATATGATAGTAATCTTCTCGTTTTTCTTTGGGGTCTATTAGGTCAACCAATGATAATTCTGTGGCCATATGATATCTATCATAACCTAGATGCATGACCTCCCATGTACGAAGGTTTCCTTGAGCACTTCCCAAAGATTCTAATTTCTAAAACAGTTGTTGACTATACCTTTATGTAATGTGTTATTGTGACGTGCTATCCAAGGTTGGGACATGAGTCACAGTTGGTATATATTTGTATCCAAACTCACAACATATGTGTTGTTGTATTTTGCACGACAATTGTTGTAATAAAGTTGTAGTTATTTTCTGTACCATGTATTTGGCGACTCAGAATAGGTTGGATGGAATGGACCTATTTTGGGGACGTCACAACCAGTCGGTCATATTCATCTCAACACCTGTTCATCTTTGCACTACGGGCCAAAGATATTCATCAGTTAATCATTCATCTTTGCACTACAGGTCAAAGATATTCAGTAATATCATCATTTAGGACTGAGGATGATGAAAGATATCTTAAAGAAAACGAATCCAGTGAGACAGAAGGACAAATAGTAGAGATTCGTATAACTGTTTATCCAAGATCAATAATACTTCATAATAATCAATTGTGAAGCAGAATTCAAAAATAAAGATCAAAACATGGATACAATCAAAGATAATAACCATAATAAACATCTTGGACAAAAAGGGAAAATTTTATTTTTCGGTAAATAGTGTCGTATTCGTGAATAGTGTCGTATACGTGAATAGTAATCCCGACACAAAAAATTTCAAATTTGATAAAAAAACTCATATCAATATTTCAGCATAATGATATTGAAGAAAATAATATCATTTAAGAAGAAAATAATATCCCTTACCTCAAAATAATCATACTTCTGATTGAATTTCGGGTATAGTGCTGACAGAAACTTGCACCGTATAGCAACACTCAAAGTATACTCACAAGAATACACTCGATAATATAGAGAGAGAAAGAGAGAAAACTTGTTTCTGGTGTGATTTTCAATTCTAACTTAGCCCTCTATTTATAGGAAAATGCTAGAACATCATAGGAGACTAAATAATAAAATAATATTATTATTAATCAAAATTTTCTACGCATGCTATATAGACCATGACCAGCCATCACCTTGGAAAATTTCCAGCAGCCCATGTGTTTGAAAAACCAAAAGTGGGTCCCACCTATAAATTTTAAAAAAATCATTTTATTTTTCGAAACTTCAACAATTCATAGAAAATAGCCCGGTTATCAGAAAAATATGAATTTTATGTCCATTCTGCCTGAAATTGAATTCTCTACAACTTTGTAGCTTTGAATTTTTCCAAATTCCAAACTAAAAATATCCGAAATCCACAAACGGATGCTTTTTAATACTTCCCTTCCGACAAAATACTGATAAAACACCTTAACATTAATTCTTTTATTTTTATCCACATAAAAATAAATATATCCACCATTTATATCCACATAAAATAAATATTTCTTTATCATATAAATCAATAATTAATTATTCACAAATAATATTACAGAATCACAATTATGACAACCAGGCCGTTCCCAGGAAAGAGGGGGCTTTCCAATAAGGATTTCTCCTTATTAGCGCGCAATTAGATGACTAAACCTCTCCTTAGACAGAACTTTCTAGACATTACCAATAATGTTATCTAATAATATTATTCAAATAATATGAATTATTGATCTGATAATGGAAAATACTGTGCAGCAACAATTATTGAAACAACAATAATATAAAATATCAACGCAGCAATTATTGAATCAATAAAATAAAATATTGAACAATAACTACTATTGAGTAGTGCCTTCTTACGTACGAATCAATAATTCAACTATACTGTGCAATACCGTGTGCTACTATGCAATTACGCGTATTACTGTATTTTAACCACCGGGTATTCCAACAGTGTTAACAGTAACAACTACGCCGTTATTTATAAAAACTCAAGCTTGTCGTTTTCTTCATCCGACAGTTATTCCGTTATGGGCTCCACAATTGACTGCGCCGTCGTACGGATATTCCCGACAAGAAGAATATTCTACGACCAAACGAATATTCCCCGACAACAATGATTATTTTATAACTACTTGCTTGTTTTGCAAAATTTGCATATTTCACCCATAACCAAAATATTATATCAAATTATTACCTTACTATTCCAAGATAATAAATAGAAAAATTCAATTTTATTTATAATAAATTGGGGTCTTACAATTAGTTACGATTATAATGTAAGATTAATACACACATGCTCATAATCGGATGTAGAATGTGTCCGATAATTATTGCTCTAATGATTGCTTTTGTGTTTTTACTTATTTAATTTTTAAAATTTGTAACGAATTTTATTCTTGAATAGAATAGACAAATTATCAACTTTATTATAAAAATTATTCGAATAATTCATTGAGTGAATTATTTATATCTACCACTGAAATCAAGTTCCTCGTTTTTCTTCAAATAATATAAGTCGACAAACTATTATAGGATGTTGTCACTTAATAATTTTACCAGTTGTGAATAAGTGATACATACTCCCTCTAATCTATAAAAAGAATTCTAAAATTTAAATTTTGTAAACATTATGTAGTTTTGTTCAATATTTATTAAAATATTATATTAATTTAGCATTATTAAATAGTGACACTAAAGTTATTATAAGACAAATTTAAAAAAATTGTGTTAATTTATATTATTATTAATATAAATAAAAAAACTTGTATTATAGATCGAAAAAAGTTAATAAATTAAATAAATTTGAGTCTTAAATGTCCTCACAATCATAATTAAAATAAATTTGACTTTAGAAAAATTAATAATAGATGGAGAATTCAGCAAGTAATTATTTTTTCAATCTTCTACCATAGTTTAAATTTTGATAACTTGTGTATATTGTAAAAAGTTCAATATTCATTGAAGTTGTTCCACTTTAAGTTTTGGTAGTTTGTATGACATTTTTGGAGATAGTGTGAATAGAATTATAGATAAATGATAAATGACACGATGAGTATATAATAGAATGATGTATTTAGGCTTTTTTGATGCTTTGAAACTATCTAGAGTGCTTAAGAATGATAGACAATGTTTTGAAGCATTTTTATTGGTAAGTGTTAGACCATCCATTGGAAAGAGATAAATTAGTTTGTGTTCTAGTCTCTCGAGCAATTGGAGATATCATATTTCATTATGGGATTAAAAGCTTAAGATATCCAAAATCTGACAATCTTGTATGGTAATTGGATCGGTGGCAAATATATTTATGATTCCTGGTGTATATGTTTCTTCATCTATTATTAAGAAGATGGAATTTTGCTAATGATTTTACCGAGAACATAGAATTCATATGTGAAAATTTGGGAGCTTATATTGCAATATTAGTAGTAGAAAAAAGTTTCATGTATGCAGGACTATTATATAATTTATTTTTTATAATGTTATTCCAATATTGCAATTAAACCAAAGTGTTTAGTCTTCTTTTATATACCCGGATGCAATTTCACTAAAGAAAATACAGCTTTCTTTGTCTCAATTGAGATTTTATGATCTAGTTGATCATATTTAGAATAAAATATTATTCTTGATTATATTCGTTATACGCACAAAAGTATTATCATTAGAAATTAGAAAGTATAACGAATATATTATAAAAGTCAACTTATTTCTTTTTAAATTTTTTGATATATTTATTTAATTACTAATTTTAGAAGGGCTAAATACAGTTTATTACATGAAATATCATCATATTCATGATTAGGCTCTCAAAGAATTTCGGCTTACATTTTACTACACCAAGTGTGTAATTTAATACAATTTAGCCCCTAATTTCAGAATTCGGTCAAAATTGGTCGAAATACCTAATTTTTTGGCCAGATAAAAATTGTATACGGTTTGACCGTATAGAATACGGGCTAATAACACTTATGTTACATCAAGTATCACCAAATTCACAATTTACTACATCAAGTACATAATTCGTATTAAATTTGTATAAATACTTATTTTAACGTATTAAATCTGTATAAATCCTTATAAATAATTATTATATTTTTAATTAATAAAATTAAATATTAATACAAAGATTACCAAATATATTTTTTTATTTTAAAATTTAAAAAAAAGACTTAATTACCAAAAAAGTCAATAAACTTTTAAACATAAAAATTATATTTTTAATACGATTAACATTAAATTTTTAAACAATTGACAAAAGTGCCGTAAATTTAATTAATTAAATAATGCTCTTTTTATATTGGAAGACCATACAAAAGGAAGAAGAAAAAATTAAAAAAGAAAAAAAATTACCTATTTGCTCTCTCTCCTCTCTCCTCTCTCCCTCTTCCCTAATCCTTCAAATTTAGAAATTTCAGCGCCTTGGATTTTGTTGAGTAGCCATGATCGACATAAACAGAAAATAACTTGAAATTTTATGTTAATTCAGACTTTCTTTTTTTTTACAGAAAAAGGCTAATTATCGTCATTAAAGGAGGAGGAGGGAGGAGATGGTGTGCAAAAAGTGAGTTGCAAAGAGAGAAGATACATAAGACGATATACGTAATGTATTTTGAATTTGGAAAGTGAGTTGTTTTTATTTAGTTAAAAGATTCTTCAAGCAAATAGTAGTTAATTAGTTTATCCAACAACACTTTCTTTTCGTTCGTTTTCCGTTTTATTCTTCAAACAAACAGTAATTAATACATTTATTGTATTTATAAAAAACAATTAATTTTAAAATTGTATCTATAATTTAACAAATTATATGCATAAATTTTGCAACTGAAATCTTGCAAATTATAAATTATATCATAAATTATAAATTTTACGTCTTAAATTTTATAAATTATATCACAACTTAAATTTTACAAATTGTATTTATAATTTTATACTATATTTCTACGGTATTAGTTATTTTTTTAAAGGGCTAAAAATTATTATTTTTATAAATTTTTTTATTTTTCTTTGGGGGCCGACCGAATCATGAAATTATGGTTCTTGATGTAACGGACAGTCAATTTGTATTAAATATGTAAGACCTCGAATTTTATGAAATAATAGTATTCAATTTTTCTTATAATTAATATTCAGTAAATGGTTAAATTGATAAAAAGTTAAAGTTAAGGGTGATATATGTAAACTTTACAAAATAAGCAAGTGGTTATAAAATATTCATTGTTGTTGGGGAATATTCGTTTGTCGTGAAATATTCTTGTTGTCGGAAAATATTCGTACGACGGAGCAACCATTTGTGGGTTCCGTAACGAAAAATTGTCGGATGAAAAAAACGACAAGAATGAGTTTTCTAAAAATAACTGTAAGACCCCAACTTTTATAAATAAAGATTAATTTTCTATAAATATCATTTTTGAATATTATGGAGTTAATTTGATATAATGTTATAGTTGTGGATATTATTTATAAATTTTGCAAAGTACGCAAGTTGTTATATAATATTCGATTGGTCGGGGAATATTCATTTTAACAGGGAATATTCGTACAACGGCACAATCATTGGTGGACCCCACAACGAAATTATTGTCGGATTGAGAAAACGACAAAAATATTTTATTAAAAATAACGGCGGAAGTTTTACCATTGATACTGTTGAACTACTCGGTAGTAAAAGTACAGTAATACGTGTGGTTGCATAGTAGCACACGGTATTGATTATTAATGCTTATGTGAGAAGTCACTCAGTTTGATTCAATTATTGTCAGTTAATAATATGAATTATTTAGCGATAATGACGTTTTGTTTTATTCGTATTATTAACGTAATAAATCAGAAACATCTTTTTATATAAAACAGAATACTTTATTAAAGTTATTTTATAAATAGAATATATTATATTTTATTTAAAAGATTTTTCTTTAAATATGGACCGTCAGATTAAAGTAATCAATCTGGACCGTTCATGGATTAGTTACTATGCATTCTATTTTTCTATAAATAGCAGCTCATTCCTTCATTATTTCTTACGAATTCATTGAACTCTAGAGAGAGAAACTATAGAGAGAGAGAAGAAGAGTATTCTGCTACTTAACTACTTCCTTATTTTAGCTCTTCTTTAAAACGGTAAGGGTGTTATTCTTTCTTATTCATGAAGAGAACTGTTGTTATTCCATTTCTTATTATTCTGTTGGAATAACCTGTATACGCGGTTTACCTTATACTTGGTGACATTCTTCTGTTATTCTGTTGGAACATCCTGTCTGTGTGTTTTACACCGGACCTGTTTCCGTCTTGTTATTATTCTGTTGGAACATCCTGTCTGTGTGTTTTACACCGGACCTGGTTCCGTCTTGTTATTATTCTGTTGGAACATCCTGTCTGTGTGTTTTACACCGAACCTATTTTCGTCTTGTTATTATTCTGTTGGAACATCCTGTCTGTGTGTTTTACATCGGACCTGGTTCCATTATTTATTATTATTCTGTCGGAATATCCTGTCTGTGCGTTTACGTCGGACCTGGTTCCATTATTTATTATTCTGTTAGAATAACATGTCTGTGCGGTCTATCGCATGCATGGTGATTTTTTTTGTTATTCCATTCTTTATTATACTCAGTTGGTTAAGTTTTGACTTCTATACTCCATGAAATTTGTGGAATATTCTTGATAATTGCGTTTCATCCAGTATCTTTTCATGAAAATATTATTCTAAGCATTCTTGAATTTTACTCCACAAAGCAGTATCATGTTGACAATTTGGACGTTGTTAATTGTAACAACCCCAAAATAGGTTCATTCCATCCAACCCATTCTGAGTCGTCAAATACATGGTACAGAAAGCAACTACAACTTTATTACAACAATTGTCGTGCAAAATACAACAACACATATGCTGTGAGTTTGGATACAAATATATACCAAATGTGACATTGGACACCATCATGTATCAGCACCTCACAAAGGTACCTTACATAAAGGTACAGTCAAAAACTGTTTTAGAAACTAGAATCTTTGGGAAGTGCTCAAGGAAACCTTCGTACATGGGAGGCCACGCGTCTAGGTTATGATAGATATCATATGGCCACAGAATTATCCTTGGTTGACCCAATAGACCCCAAAGAAAAACGAGAAGATTACTATCATATTCTTCCCAATGGTGAGTCTTCTCTTGACTTATCATTATCTCCACTGTCTCTAATTGAGAATTATACTTCAAACAAACACCAAGATTATATAGGTAGTGCTCGTAGATATACTCAGCAAGTGGATGAGCACAACCCTGTCTTATGATGACACGATGTTGTATGTCATTAGACATCTTGTATGATAGTGACAAAACACCCTTCCAACGTTGGGTTCGCCTCACCCTATTTTCTTCACCAAATATAACTACTAAATGATGACCACCGTTCTATTCCCTTGTTACCCCCGCTCGACCCAGCTACACTCTTATTACCTGAAAGGAATTGTGAAGCAAAAGGGTGAGCACAACTAGCTCAGTAAAGAATATCATGACTAAAGATAATTCAATTATCAATAGCCTTCATCAACAATAAATCAGAGATTTAGAACATATGGTAAATGATAAAAATTTCAACCATAGTTGCAGCGGAACGAGCAATCCATTAGAAGAGTCAAATAGACTATAAAGTCTATTATCTTCTCCATATTAAAAATCCACCAACAATGTTTTATCCCTGTAACATCAATCAACAATTCTGGTCCACAATCATATGAATAACTCATAATCATAACCGTAGTTCTAAATTCCTCTTCTCATCCAGGACGATGATAATTTTCATCACCTATCTTTACCTGAAACATCAAAGATCATGGTTACACCAAATCACATTTCCTGTTCATAATCATACTAATAACTTCATCTTTGCACTACGTCCAAAGATATTCATTTGTATCACCAGTTGGTCATGTTTATCTCAACATCTGTTCATCTTTGCACTACTGGCCAAAGATATTCAACAACATGTCATCTTTGCACTACGGGCCAAAGATATTCATCAACAATTCATCTTTGCACTACATGCCAAAGATATTCGTCAACAGTTTATCTTTGCATTACTGGCCAAAGATATTCAACAACAGGTCATCTTTGCACTACGGGCCAAAGATATTCATCAACAGACCATCTTTGCACTACAGGCCAAAGATATTCATCTACAATTCATCTTTGCACTACAGGCCAAAGATATTCCTCAACAATTTATATTTGCACTACATGCCAAATATATTAATACCTCAAAGAATATATAATCATTTAAGAATTTATATAAACAATAATTATAACCATGTTGATCATTTCACCTTTGCACTTAAGCTAAAGATATTCAATTATAAATTCAATGGTCATGATCATACCAGTCAACAATTCAACTTTGCACTACTGGCCAAAGAGAACCCATAGTCATAATCATACCAAAAATCTACCCATCTTTACACTCAAGTCAAAGAGAAATATCATCATTAGGGTTATAAAAATGTTATATATGATAATAAAAACAATATGATCAACATATAGATTTAATCTCAAGAGTAATATTCATAAATCAACTATAATTTGGTTAGAAAAAGAAACCAATTTTATCGTGAATAGTAACTCGTGAATAGTAACTCGTGAATAGTAACTCGTGAATAGTAACCCCGACATGAAAAAGATAAAAATTCCACAATAAAATCCATACCAATATTTCGGTACAATGATATTGAAAGAATAACATTACTTAAATTTATAAACAATTTATTTTAATTGTTTACACTTTACTAATTAATGCATTTAATCATCATAAAATGCCAACTCTTACAATTTCATCATCAATAACCAAAACCCTCATCAAAAATCTGCATATACCTCATATAGGATTCTCAAGCCATAAAATCTTATTTTCCAATTTTCTTTCTTCACAAAACATATTTAATTCATTTACTCATAACTAGACCATTTTCATGAAAAATACCAAATCAGTTTCAAAAATATTTCTTTTCTGGAATTTAGCATAATATAGTCCCATAGTGAACATATATTTTTCTCAGAATTTTTAAAAGTCATTTACTATTTTTCATATGGCCAAAACAGCCGAATATTTAGACATTTATCAAAAATTGTACTTTTGTCCAAAAATTCTGAAATTAACAGAGTATACTTCCATCATATACATGTACTCCCAATAAAAATTTCATCAATTTTGGAGTTAACCACAAGAAATTATAAGCAGATACTTTTAAAATAGTCTTTTCTCATAAAATTCATAACTCTCAATCTATACATCTAAAAATCACCATTTTTGGACACAATCAATAAAACTCATCAAAATATCATTTCAAAATTTTCCAGAATTTTTGAAGTTCAGAAAAATTACGAAACTGAAAAACATAACAACCCTTAAAATCCCTTACTATCCCTTACCTCAAAGAGCAGTACTTCTGACTGGATATCGGATATGATGCTGAAGGAAACTTGCACTGATGAATAGCAACTCACCAAGTATCTAAAAACTCACAAAATATGCTTCATAATATAGAGAGAGAAAAAAGAGAGAAAGCTTATGTTTCTGGTGTGATTTTCAATTATAACTTAGCCCTCTATTTATAGGAAAATTTTGGTAGGTTTGACCTGCAACCTGATGGCTTTACCTGCTACTATTCCCACCCACCACATTTGAAATATAATTCAGCACATTTTTTCACCAACCACAAGTGGGGCCCACCAATTCTAGAATTTTCCACCAAAATAATAAACTCCGAAAATTCAACAATTACTGAACCAGTCATCTCGTAAAATTCATAATAAATCATACGTTCATTTTTAACGGTTCAAAATTTGTGGACATATACTCGACTTATATATGTATAACATATCCAAATATTACCACGATCCAACGGTCGGATTAAAAATTATAACCCCCGCAAAATATCTCAAAAACCCTGATTTTTAATACCTCCATTCCGACAAAAATACGGATAAAAATCTCAACATTAACTCCATCATTTTTTAACCACAAAAATATATCCCTCATTTATATCCACATAAAATAAATATTTTCTTATCATATGAATCAATAATTAATTATTCACAAATAATATTACAGAATCACATTTATGACAACCAGGCCGTTCCCAGGAAAGAGGGGGCTTTCCAATAAGAATTTCTCCTTACTGGCGCGCAATTAGGTGACCAAACCTCTCCTTAGACAGAACTTTCTAGACATTGACAATAATGTTATCTAATAATATTATTCAAATAATATGAATTATTGATCTGATAAAGGAAAATACTGTGCAGCAACAATTATTGAAACAACAATAATATAAAATTTCAACGTAGCAATTATTGAATCAATAAAATAAAATATTGAACAATAATTACTGTAACAATTATTGAGTAGTGTCTTCTTACGTAAGAATCAATAATTTCAAAAATACTATGCAATACCGTGTGCTACTGTGCAATAACGCGTATTACTGTATTTTAACCACCGGGTATTCCAACAGTGTTAACGGTAACAACTACGCCGTTATTTGTAAAAACTCAAATTTGTCGTTTTCTTCACCCGACAGTTATTCGTTATGGGGCCCACAAATAGCTGCGCCGTCGTACGAATATTCCCCGACAGAAAGAATATTCTACGACCTAAACGAATATTCCCCGACAATAATGATTATTTTATAACCACTTGCTTATTTTGAAAAAAAATCATATTTCACTCATAACTTTAAACTTTTATCAATTTAACCATTTACTGAATAGTAATTATAAGAAAAATTGAATACTTTTATTTCATAAAATTCGGGGTCTTACAATCTCCCCTCCTTATGAAATTTCGTCCCCGAAATTTACGTACCTGGTATTTCAAAGAGTTGAGAATACCTTGCTTTCATTTCAGATTCCATCTTCCCTATCATCATGATTTTTCCATTGCTCATCTCCTGTATTTCAGATATCATTCTAGAATACAGCTTCAAAATAAGGGTTAATTGAACAAATTAACATATCACATAATATCTCAATATTATGACTGACCAACAAATAAGCTTAGGTAGGACACACTAGCGAAGGATTTACTCATCTCTCCCCTCCTAGTTATATTTCCCGATCTCCGCCAGAGATCATATCCCTAAGCTCTGATACCAAATGTAACAACCCCAAAATAGGTTCATTCCATCCAACCCATTCTGAGTCGTCAAATACATGGTACAGAAAACAACTACAACTTTATTACAACAATTGTCGTGCAAAATACAACAACACATATGCTGTGAGTTTGGATACAAATATATACCAAATGTGACATTGGACACCATCATGTATCAGCACCTCACAAAGGTACCTTACATAAAGGTACAGTCAAAAACTGTTTTAGAAATTAGAATCTTTGGGAAGTGCTCAAGGAAACCTTCGTACATGGGAGGCCACGCGTCTAGGTTATGATAGATATCATATGGCCACAGAATTATCCTTGGTTGACCCAATAGACCCCAAAGAAAAACGAGAAGATTACTATCATATTCTTCCCAATGGTGAGTCTTCTCTTGACTTATCATTATCTCCACTGTCTCTAATTGAGAATTATACTTCAAACAAACACCAAGATTATATAGGTAGTGCTCGTAGATATACTCAGCAAGTGGATGAGCACAACCCTGTCTTATGATGACACGATGTTGTATGTCATTAGACATCTTGTATGATAGTGACAAAACACCCTTCCAACGTTGGGTTCGCCTCACCCTATTTTCTTCACCAAATATAACTACTAAATGATGACCACCGTTCTATTCCCTTGTTACCCCGCTCGACCCAGCTACACTCTTATTACCTGAAAGGAATTGTGAAGCAAAAGGGTGAGCACAACTAGCTCAGTAAAGAATATCATGACTAAAGATAATTCAATTATCAATAGCCTTCATCAACAATAAATCAGAGATTTAGAACATATGGTAAATGATAAAAATTTCAACCATAGTTGCAGCGGAACGAGCAATCCATTAGAAGAGTCAAATAGACTATAAAGTCTATTATCTTCTCCATATTAAAAATCCACCAACAATGTTTTATCCCTGTAACATCAATCAACAATTCTGGTCCACAATCATATGAATAACTCATAATCATAACCGTAGTTCTAAATTCCTCTTCTCATCCAGGACGATGATAATTTTCATCACCTATCTTTACCTGAAACATCAAAGATCATGGTTACACCAAATCACATTTCCTGTTCATAATCATACTAATAACTTCATCTTTGCACTACGTCCAAAGATATTCATTTGTATCACCAGTTGGTCATGTTTATCTCAACATCTGTTCATCTTTGCACTACTGGCCAAAGATATTCAACAACATGTCATCTTTGCACTACGGGCCAAAGATATTCATCAACAATTCATCTTTGCACTACATGCCAAAGATATTCGTCAACAGTTTATCTTTGCATTACTGGCCAAAGATATTCAACAACAGGTCATCTTTGCACTACGGGCCAAAGATATTCATCAACAGACCATCTTTGCACTACAGGCCAAAGATATTCATCTACAATTCATCTTTGCACTACAGGCCAAAGATATTCCTCAACAATTTATATTTGCACTACATGCCAAATATATTAATACCTCAAAGAATATATAATCATTTAAGAATTTATATAAACAATAATTATAACCATGTTGATCATTTCACCTTTGCACTTAAGCTAAAGATATTCAATTATAAATTCAATGGTCATGATCATACCAGTCAACAATTCAACTTTGCACTACTGGCCAAAGAGAACCCATAGTCATAATCATACCAAAAATCTACCCATCTTTACACTCAAGTCAAAGAGAAATATCATCATTAGGGTTATAAAAAATGTTATATATGATAATAAAAACAATATGATCAACATATAGATTTAATCTCAAGAGTAATATTCATAAATCAACTATAATTTGGTTAGAAAAAGAAACCAATTTTATCGTGAATAGTAACTCGTGAATAGTAACTCGTGAATAGTAACTCGTGAATAGTAACCCCGACATGAAAAAGATAAAAATTCCACAATAAAATCCATACCAGTATTTCGGTACAATGATATTGAAAGAATAACATTACTTAAATTTATAAACAATTTATTTTAATTGTTTACACTTTACTAATTAATGCATTTAATCATCATAAAATGCCAACTCTTACAATTTCATCATCAATAACCAAAACCCTCATCAAAAATCTGCATATACCTCATATAGGATTCTCAAGCCATAAAATCTTATTTTCCAATTTTCTTTCTTCACAAAACATATTTAATTCATTTACTCATAACTAGACCATTTTCATGAAAAATACCAAATCAGTTTCAAAAATATTTCTTTTCTGGAATTTAGCATAATATAGTCCCATAGTGAACATATATTTTTCTCAGAATTTTTAAAAGTCATTTACTATTTTTCATATGGCCAAAACAGCCGAATATTTAGACATTTATCAAAAATTGTACTTTTGTCCAAAAATTCTGAAATTAACAGAGTATACTTCCATCATATACATGTACTCCCAATAAAAATTTCATCAATTTTGGAGTTAACCACAAGAAATTATAAGCAGATACTTTTAAAATAGTCTTTTCTCATAAAATTCATAACTCTCAATCTATACATCTAAAAATCACCATTTTTGGACACAATCAATAAAACTCATCAAAATATCATTTCAAAATTTTCCAGAATTTTTGAAGTTCAGAAAAATTACGAAACTGAAAAACATAACAACCCTTAAAATCCCTTACTATCCCTTACCTCAAAGAGCAGTACTTCTGACTGGATATCGGATATGATGCTGAAGGAAACTTGCACTGATGAATAGCAACTCACCAAGTATCTAAAAACTCACAAAATATGCTTCATAATATAGAGAGAGAAAAAAGAGAGAAAGCTTATGTTTCTGGTGTGATTTTCAATTATAACTTAGCCCTCTATTTATAGGAAAATTTTGGTAGGTTTGACCTGCAACCTGATGGCTTTACCTGCTACTATTCCACCCACCACATTTGAAATATAATTCAGCACATTTTTTCACCACCACAAGTGGGGCCCACCAATTCTAGAATTTTCCACCAAAATAATAAACTCCGAAAATTCAACAATTACTGAACCAGTCATCTCGTAAAATTCATAATAAATCATACGTTCATTTTTAACGGTTCAAAATTTGTGGACATATACTCGACTTATATATGTATAACATATCCAAATATTACCACGATCCAACGGTCGGATTAAAAATTATAACCCCCGCAAAATATCTCAAAAACCCTGATTTTTAATACCTCCATTCCGACAAAAATACGGATAAAAATCTCAACATTAACTCCTTCATTTTTAACCACAAAAATATATCCCTCATTTATATCCACATAAAATAAATATTTTCTTATCATATGAATCAATAATTAATTATTCACAAATAATATTACAGAATCACATTTATGACAACCAGGCCGTTCCCAGGAAAGAGGGGGCTTTCCAATAAGAATTTCTCCTTACTGGCGCGCAATTAGGTGACCAAACCTCTCCTTAGACAGAACTTTCTAGACATTGACAATAATGTTATCTAATAATATTATTCAAATAATATGAATTATTGATCTGATAAAGGAAAATACTGTGCAGCAACAATTATTGAAACAACAATAATATAAAATTTCAACGTAGCAATTATTGAATCAATAAAATAAAATATTGAACAATAATTACTGTAACAATTATTGAGTAGTGCCTTCTTACGTAAGAATCAATAATTTCAAAAATACTATGCAATACCGTGTGCTACTGTGCAATAACGCGTATTACTGTATTTTAACCACCGGGTATTCCAACAGTGTTAACGGTAACAACTACGCCGTTATTTGTAAAAACTCAAATTTGTCGTTTTCTTCACCCGACAGTTATTCGTTATGGGGCCCACAAATAGCTGCGCCGTCGTACGAATATTCCCCGACAGAAAGAATATTCTACGACCTAAACGAATATTCCCCGACAATAATGATTATTTTATAACCACTTGCTTATTTTGAAAAAAAATCATATTTCACTCATAACTTTAAACTTTTATCAATTTAACCATTTACTGAATAGTAATTATAAGAAAAATTGAATACTTTTATTTCATAAAATTCGGGGTCTTACAATCTCCCCTCCTTATGAAATTTCGTCCCCGAAATTTACGTACCTGGTATTTCAAAGAGTTGAGAATACCTTGCTTTCATTTCAGATTCCATCTTCCCTATCATCATGATTTTTCCATTGCTCATCTCCTGTATTTCAGATATCATTCTAGAATACAGCTTCAAAATAAGGGTTAATTGAACAAATTAACATATCACATAATATCTCAATATTATGACTGACCAACAAATAAGCTTAGGTAGGACACACTAGCGAAGGATTTACTCATCTCTCCCCTCCTAGTTATATTTCCCGATCTCCGCCAGAGATCATATCCCTAAGCTCTGATACCAAATGTAACAACCCCAAAATAGGTTCATTCCATCCAACCCATTCTGAGTCGTCAAATACATGGTACAGAAAACAACTACAACTTTATTACAACAATTGTCGTGCAAAATACAACAACACATATGCTGTGAGTTTGGATACAAATATATACCAAATGTGACATTGGACACCATCATGTATCAGCACCTCACAAAGGTACCTTACATAAAGGTACAGTCAAAAACTGTTTTAGAAACTAGAATCTTTGGGAAGTGCTCAAGGAAACCTTCGTACATGGGAGGCCACGCGTCTAGGTTATGATAGATATCATATGGCCACAGAATTATCCTTGGTTGACCCAATAGACCCCAAAGAAAAACGAGAAGATTACTATCATATTCTTCCCAATGGTGAGTCTTCTCTTGACTTATCATTATCTCCACTGTCTCTAATTGAGAATTATACTTCAAACAAACACCAAGATTATATAGGTAGTGCTCGTAGATATACTCAGCAAGTGGATGAGCACAACCCTGTCTTATGATGACACGATGTTGTATGTCATTAGACATCTTGTATGATAGTGACAAAACACCCTTCCAACGTTGGGTTCGCCTCACCCTATTTTCTTCACCAAATATAACTACTAAATGATGACCACCGTTCTATTCCCTTGTTACCCCCGCTCGACCCAGCTACACTCTTATTACCTGAAAGGAATTGTGAAGCAAAAGGGTGAGCACAACTAGCTCAGTAAAGAATATCATGACTAAAGATAATTCAATTATCAATAGCCTTCATCAACAATAAATCAGAGATTTAGAACATATGGTAAATGATAAAAATTTCAACCATAGTTGCAGCGGAACGAGCAATCCATTAGAAGAGTCAAATAGACTATAAAGTCTATTATCTTCTCCATATTAAAAATCCACCAACAATGTTTTATCCCTGTAACATCAATCAACAATTCTGGTCCACAATCATATGAATAACTCATAATCATAACCGTAGTTCTAAATTCCTCTTCTCATCCAGGACGATGATAATTTTCATCACCTATCTTTACCTGAAACATCAAAGATCATGGTTACACCAAATCACATTTCCTGTTCATAATCATACTAATAACTTCATCTTTGCACTACGTCCAAAGATATTCATTTGTATCACCAGTTGGTCATGTTTATCTCAACATCTGTTCATCTTTGCACTACTGGCCAAAGATATTCAACAACATGTCATCTTTGCACTACGGGCCAAAGATATTCATCAACAATTCATCTTTGCACTACATGCCAAAGATATTCGTCAACAGTTTATCTTTGCATTACTGGCCAAAGATATTCAACAACAGGTCATCTTTGCACTACGGGCCAAAGATATTCATCAACAGACCATCTTTGCACTACAGGCCAAAGATATTCATCTACAATTCATCTTTGCACTACAGGCTAAAGATATTCCTCAACAATTTATATTTGCACTACATGCCAAATATATTAATACCTCAAAGAATATATAATCATTTAAGAATTTATATAAACAATAATTATAACCATGTTGATCATTTCACCTTTGCACTTAAGCTAAAGATATTCAATTATAAATTCAATGGTCATGATCATACCAGTCAACAATTCAACTTTGCACTACTGGCCAAAGAGAACCCATAGTCATAATCATACCAAAAATCTACCCATCTTTACACTCAAGTCAAAGAGAAATATCATCATTAGGGTTATAAAAATGTTATATATGATAATAAAAACAATATGATCAACATATAGATTTAATCTCAAGAGTAATATTCATAAATCAACTATAATTTGGTTAGAAAAAGAAACCAATTTTATCGTGAATAGTAACTCGTGAATAGTAACTCGTGAATAGTAACTCGTGAATAGTAACTCATGAATAGTAATCCCGACATGAAAAAGGTAGAAATTCCACAATAAAATCCATACCAGTATTTCGGTACAATGATATTGAAAGAATAACATTACTTAAATTTATAAACAATTTATTTTAATTGTTTACACTTTACTAATTAATGCATTTAATCATCATAAAATGCCAACTCTT
The DNA here is from genome assembly GCA_016801055.1 of Panax notoginseng. Lineage (NCBI taxonomy): Eukaryota > Viridiplantae > Streptophyta > Magnoliopsida > Apiales > Araliaceae > Panax > Panax notoginseng. The sequence goes on along the minus strand of CM029013.1, from coordinate 259,535,711 downwards.
ACAATTTCATCATCAATAACCAAAACCCTCATCAAAAATCTGCATATACCTCATATAGGATTCTCAAGCCATAAAATCCTATTTTCCAATTTTCTTTCTTCACAAAACATATTTAATTCATTTACTCATAACTAGACCATTTTCATGAAAAATACCAAATCAGTTTCAAAAATATTTCTTTTCTGGAATTTAGCATAATATAGTCCCATAGTGAACATATATTTTTCTCAGAATTTTTAAAAGTCATTTACTATTTTTCATATGGCCAAAACAGCCGAATATTTAGACATTTATCAAAAATTGTACTTTTGTCCAAAAATTCTGAAATTAACAGAGTATACTTCCATCATATACATGTACTCCCAATAAAAATTTCATCAATTTTGGAGTTAACCACAAGAAATTATAAGCAGATACTTTTAAAATAGTTTTTTCTCATAAAATTCATAACTCTCAATCTATACATCTAAAAATCACCATTTTTGGACACAATCAATAAAACTCATCAAAATATCATTTTAAAATTTTCCAGAATTTTTGAAGTTCAGAAAAATTACGAAACTGAAAAACATAACAACCCTTAAAATCCCTTACTATCCCTTACCTCAAAGAGCAGTACTTCTGGCTGGATATCGGATATGATGCTGAAGGAAACTTGCACTGATGAATAGCAACTCACCAAGTATCTAAAAACTCACAAAATATGCTTCATAATATAGAGAGAGAAAAAAGAGAGAAAGCTTATGTTTCTGGTGTGATTTTCAATTATAACTTAGCCCTCTATTTATAGGAAAATTTTGGTAGGTTTGACCTGCAACCTGATGGCTTTACCTGCTACTATTCCCACCCACCACATTTGAAATATAATTCAGCACATTTTTTCACCAACCACAAGTGGGGCCCACCAATTCTAGAATTTTCCACCAAAATAATAAACTCCGAAAATTCAACAATTACTGAACCAGTCATCTCGTAAAATTCATAATAAATCATACGTTCATTTTTAACGGTTCAAAATTTGTGGACATATACTCGACTTATATATGTATACATATCCAAATATTACCACGATCCAACGGTCGGATTAAAAATTATAACCCCCGCAAAATATCTCAAAAACCCTGATTTTTAATACCTCCATTCCGACAAAAATACGGATAAAAATCTCAACATTAACTCCTTCATTTTTTAACCACAAAAAATATATCCCTCATTTATATCCACATAAATAAATATTTTCTTATCATATGAATCAATAATTAATTATTCACAAATAATATTACAGAATCACATTTATGACAACCAGGCCGTTCCCAGGAAAGAGGGGGCTTTCCAATAAGAATTTCTCCTTACTGGCGCGCAATTAGGTGACCAAACCTCTCCTTAGACAGAACTTTCTAGACATTGACAATAATGTTATCTAATAATATTATTCAAATAATATGAATTATTGATCTGATAAAGGAAAATACTGTGCAGCAACAATTATTGAAACAACAATAATATAAAATTTCAACGTAGCAATTATTGAATCAATAAAATAAAATATTGAACAATAATTACTGTAACAATTATTGAGTAGTGTCTTCTTACGTAAGAATCAATAATTTCAAAATACTATGCAATACCGTGTGCTACTGTGCAATAACGCGTATTACTGTATTTTAACCACCGGGTATTCCAACAGTGTTAACGGTAACAACTACGCCGTTATTTGTAAAAACTCAAATTTGTCGTTTTCTTCACCCGACAGTTATTCGTTATGGGGCCCACAAATAGCTGCGCCGTCGTACGAATATTCCCCGACAGAAAGAATATTCCACGACCTAAACGAATATTCCCGACAATAATGATTATTTTATAACCACTTGTTTATTTTGAAAAAAAATCATATTTCACTCATAACTTTAAACTTTTATCAATTTAACCATTTACTGAATAGTAATTATAAGAAAAATTGAATACTTTTATTTCATAAAATTCGGGGTCTTACATTAATTCTTGGATAAATTAATTCTTGAACTTGTTTTATTGAATTCTTATATCATTGTCATCATCCTCATGTTTATAAAATGTTAAAAGTCATTTGTGGCCTGTAGTGCATAGATGGACTTGGTATGATTATGACCAGGGATTATTCGGTATAATCATGACTGTAATGTTACAAATGATGTGGTAAAAGTCCTCATTGGCCCGTACTGCGTTGATGGACAGTTGTTGGCATGATCATGACCATTAATGAATACACGAATATCCTTGGCCGTAGTGTAGGGGTGATTCGATGATGTGGATTATTTTATTAAACTGAGTCTCAGCGATAACAGTGTTGAAAAACCTTTTAAATCATAGAAGATAGTAGATTTTATTTTTTACTTGACTCTTTTAATGGATTGCTTGTTCCGCTGCAGTTAAACTTGATGTCTATTATATTTTATCAGTTTAACATTGTTGAAGGCTAATGATAATTTATTCTGCATTATCTTAGTCATAATATTTCTTACTGGGCTAGTTGAGCTCACCCTTTCTTTCACTGTTCTCTTCAGGAAATGAGAACGTAGCTGGGGCAAGTCGAGGAACGGAGTGATGGTCTGAATGATAATATTAGTTAGTAGTCCTCACTATTCTATGTAATAGTGTGTTAATAAATGTAATGAGGACTCCTTTTGAGTATGAATACTCTCTAGAAGATAATATTTGTATTCAAACTCACAGTTTATGTTTTGTCGTATTGTACACGACAGTTGTATTAATAAGTTGTATTTGTATTCTGTACTATGTATCTGACAACCCAAGATGGGTGATGTATACCTAATTTTGGGGGCGTCACAAATATTATAACAAATTCACACCATAATATTCAAAAATGATATTTAGAGAAAAAATTCATATTTATTCATAAAAATTGGGGTCTTACAAGTGTTATTAAGTTGAATTCTTAACAAGGTTGCATAAGTCATCGTCAAATATATTTCTAATCTAGATGCAAAGAGTTTATATAATTCTAAGAGCCATGAACAAGATATATGCCATGGAGTATTAAAATAGATTTCTCTAATCAATAATCCAATCTTTCTATGTGTGAATAAGAAGAACAAACAAGCATATGATATCATAATTTAGGTCAAACATTATAATCCATTTGATAATGTCAAATAAGTTACCAAATTAATTACTAGCTAGGTAATTAATACATGAAACACAATTTATGATATTCAATTCACAAGTGGTTAACTAATATCAAAGAGGGAGAATTTAATCCAAATTAGATGTTGGGTTCCATTGAAATCTTAAATGGAAAATTAGTTCATAATGTAACAAAAGAATAACATCCTACTAATAGGGCTAAATATATACAATTTATTATATAAAGTACCATTATATTCATGATTAGACCCCCAAAGAATTTGGGCTTACACTTTACTATACATCAAGTGTCTAATTTGATACAATTTAGCCTCCAATTTCAAAATACGACCAAAATTGGTCAGAATTCCTAATTTTTCGGCCAGATATCGTATACAATAATGGCTAATAACACTTATGTTACATCAAGTACCACTAAATTCACAATTTATGTAAGACCCCAAATTATTAATAAATAAAATTTAATTTCCTCTATTTATTATTCTGAAATAGTAAGGGTTGATTTGATTAATGTGGTTAGTTATGGGTAAAATGCGCAGATATTTTAAATAAGCAAGTGGTTATAAAATATTCATTGTTGTCGGGGAATATTCGCTTGGTCGTGGAATATTCTTACTGTCGGAGAATATTCGTACGACGACGCAGTCTTTTGTGGGCCCCATAACGGAAAGCGATTGGATGAAGAAAACGACAAAAATAAGTTGTTTATAAATAACGGCGTAGTTGTTACCGTTAATACTGTTGGAATACCCGGTGGTTAAAATACGGTAATACGCGTTGTTACACAGTAGCACACGGTATTGCACCAATTATTGATTCTTACGTAAGAAGACACTACTCAATAATGGTTACAGTAATTACTGTTCAATATTTTATTTTATTGATTAAATAATTGCTACGTTGATATTTATAATTGTCACTACGCAGTATTTTCCATTATCGGAGCAATAATTCATATTATCTGAATAATATTATTAGATAACATTATTGACAATGTCTAAAAAGTTCTGTCTAAGGAGAGATTTGGTCATCTAATTGCGCGCCAGTAAGGAGAAATCCTTATTGGAAAGCCTCCTCTTTCCTGAGAACGGCCTGGTTGCCAGTACTGTGATTCTGTAGTATTATTTGTGTATAATTAATTATTGATTTATATGATGAGGAAAATATTGATTTTATGTGGATATAGATGGAGAAAATTTTTAATATAACAATTGTTGAAAATTAATATTTTATCTTTTTCTAATAAAATAATTCATTTAAATATATTATTTTAATAATATATTGATGGTGATATTTTTACAATGAATGTGGGATATATGAGTATATGAGGAGGAAGAGTATTTTTGTGACATTAAATGATTAACACATGTTTTGTGTGTTGGTGGACACAATTCTTGACCGAAAATTTATTATAGACTGTAAAATCGCCCGTTTATGGATTTCGGTCAATTTATGTTTGGAATTTAGAAAACTTTCTTCTGCAAAGTTGTAGAGAATTGAATTTCCTATAAAAACTCGCGAGATTCAAATTTTCTGATAAAAGGGCTATTTATTATGAATTATTGAAGTTCTGAAGTTTCGAAATAATTGATTTTTGAAAGTTTTATTTATTATTTTGAAGAAAAACGTTTTTTGGCATTTAAGTGGGCTAACATGTGATATAAATGGGCTGAGATCAGATGTCTAGAGGTGGGCTAAGAAAAATTTGATAAATATATTAATATTATATTAAATTTTCTGCTTTGGTGTTCTAAGCATTTTCCTATAAATAGGGTGCTTAGGTTAGAATTGAAAATCACACCAGAAACACAAGTTTCTCTCTATTTCTCTCTCTATATCGAGCGTATTCTTGTGAGTATTTGATACTTTGAGTGTTGCTATACGGTGCAAGTTTCCTTCAGCACTATATCTAGTATTCCAGTCAGAAGTACCGTCTTTCCGAGGTAAGGGATGTTATTTCTTCTTAAATGATATAATTTTCTTCAATATCATTATGCCGAAGTATTGATCTGAACTTTTTATTAAATTTGAAATTTTTCATGTCGGGGTTAATATTCACGAGTTACTATTCACCAAAAAATAAAATTTTCTTCTTTTTGTCCAAAATATCTATTATGGATACTAGCTTTGATTGTATCCATGTTTTGATCATTCTTGAATTTTACTCCACTATGATTATTTATGAGGTATTTTGGACATGGAATAGTTAAAATACGAATCCTTAATATTTATTATTTTGTTTCACTGGATTCGTTTCCTTTAAAATATTTTTCATCATCCTCAGTCCTAAATGATGATATAATTGAATATCTTTGGCCTGTAGTGCAAAGATTAACGATTTCTGATGAATATCTTTGGCCCGTAGTGCAAAGATGAACAGGTGTTTAGATGAACATGACCAACTGGTGAATATCTTTGGCCTGTAGTGCGAAAATGAATATTGATTGATGTTACAGGGATAAAATGCTGATGATGGACTTTTAAATTCATAGATAATAGTAAATTTCATTCTCTACGTAACTCTTCTATGAATTATTATTTTTCGGTGCGAATATTGATTTAAAACTTGTTGTCTATTGTATTCTATTATATTTTTCCCTGTTGAAGACTAACGATAATTTGTTCTATGTTATCTTAGTCATAATGCTCTTTACTGGGCTAGTTGAGCTCACCCTTTTCCTTTTGGTTCCATTTTTCTCAAGAGGCGAGAATGTAGCGAGTACTAGTCGGGGTATGGAATGAAGGTTCTAGGAAGTTGTTTTAGTAGCCCTCACCATTTTTTTTGTAAAATATTGTACCAATAATTGTAATGAGTACTTATTTGAGTGTGGATATTGTCTAGATGACAATATTTATATTTACACTCACAATTTTTATGTTGTATTAATAAAGTTGTAGTTGTTTTTGTACCATGTTATTGACGACACAGAATGGGTGTTGTATACCTATTTTGGGGGCGTCACAGTTGGTATCAGAGCTTAGGGATATGATCTCTGGCGGAGATCGGGGAATAGAACTAGGAGGGGAGAGACGAGTAAATCCTTCGCTAGTGTGTCCTACCTAAGCTTATTTGTTGGTCGGTCATAATATAGGGATATTATGTGATTTGTTAATTTGTTAAATTAACCCTTATTTTCTGGCAGTATTTGAGAATGTCGACTGAGAATGTTAACAGTGGAGTAAATGAAACCGTGGAGACACCTGTACTCACCAACGAGGAGAACGTGCAACAGGCTGGCAATGTTCCTCCTGTGAATAACACCACTGAGCAGACGGTGAACGATGAGATGTTTAGAAGTTTTTTGCGGTTCATGCAAAACCAGACGAAGGAGATTCCTGTTCAAAATATAGGAAGAAACAATGGCAACGCACAGCTGGTCATAACCAAGTAGTTCAAAGAGTTGGGACCACCAGAATTTAAGGGAAAGTCGGATCCGATCATGGCGGAAATGTGGGTCAAGTAAATTACCAAGATATTCGATGTCTTGGGATGCACGGAGGAACAGAAGGTTCCATTCGCCACCTTTATGTTCCGTGGAGAGGCAGACTACTGGTGGGAGTCTGTGAAACGTACCCATCCAGCCGCACTCAGCATGTCTTGGGAGACATTTCAGAAACTGTTCAATGACAAATACTTTCCTGAAAGTGTTCGTCATATAAAGGAAGTGGAGTTTATTAGACTGGAGCAGAACAACATGACGGTGTCCCAGTACGAGGCGAAGTTTGCAGAGTTGTCCAGGTTTGCACCTCATTTGGTGGAGAATGAGGAACGTATGACGCGGATGTTTCTGAGAAGTTTGAAACCCGGCATACGTCAATATCTCATTTCTCATAAATTTTCTCTCTATTCAGTTGTTGTCAACATGGCTCAATTATTAGAGCGAGATAACGAGTATGGTCAACCGAGGGACCACAACCAGGATCATACCGGTGACAACAGTCATCAGAACAATGATAACCAACGGAGAAAGAAAAATACAAACAAGAACGGCAACCACTCTGGTGGTAATCGTGGCCAAGAAAATAGAAGAAGCGAGTCGGGAGGAGATTTTAAAAAGAGGAGATTCAACAATGATAATACGAAGACGTCAGCACCAGCAGCAACTGGTTCCAAGGGAGAAGAACGACCACCGGTCATATGCTATAAATGTGGAAAAGAGGGACATATCAGCCCAAACTGTCCACAACAGTTCAAGGTATGCTATAATTGTGGAAAGGAAGGACATATCGCTCGAGATTCTACGGTAGCGAAACCAAGTTCAGCGGGGACAGTGACTCAAAAGGCTGCCCCAGAAAAGTCAAAGTCAACGGTTCCTGGAAGAGTGTTTGTCGTGACTGGTCAACATGCGAGGAACCCAAACGAGGTGATCACGGGTAAGCTAATCATAAATTCATGTGAAGTTTATACCTTACTAGATACCGGTGCTACCCATTCATTTATTTCTCCTGCTTGTGCTCAACGTTTAAACTTGACTCCGGAGAAATTAGACTTTGATTTATCTGTGGATACTCCGTTAGGGGAAACTTTCATCACATCCACTGTTTATAAATCTTGTTTGATCCAAGTTGGCACCATCACCTTACCTGTTGACCTTATCTCTTTAAAATACTTGCATTTGACGTGATTTTAGGAATTGATTGGTTAACTACTCATCATGCCAAAATTGATTGTTTTCGTAAGGTGGTTAGTTTTCATATTTCTAATCAACCTGTTGTGCGAATTCAAGCAACTAAGCCATTAAAATCAATCACTGTTATATCAAGCCATAAAGCCATTCGTTTATTATATCACAAACTTAAATTTTACAAATTATATCACAACTTAAATTTTACAAATTGTATTTATAAATTTAAATTGTATACTTTATTTCTACGGTAATAGTTAATTTTTTTAAAGGGCTAAAAATTATTATACTTATAATTTTTTATAATTTTAAATTTTTAATAATTTTAATTTTTTTTTCTTTGGGGGGCGAATCATGAATATGGTGGTACTTGATTTAATGGAACTGTAAATAACCCTTTTTTAAATTAAGTCAAACAGTATATTTATACAGTCAATTGGTATTAAATACACAAAACCTGATCCGATTCTTGGGCGGGTCTGGCATTCTGGCCAACTTTGACTGAATTCAGAAATTGGGGGCTAAATTGTATCAAATTAAGTACTTGATGTAGTAAATTATAAGTCCAAATTCTTTGGGGACCGAATTTTGAATTTGATAATACTTCAATTTGTCTCTCCATTTTGCGAGATTTGATTACATTTATAATGAAGGATTAATACACACATGCTCATAGTCGGATGCAGAATGTGATTGTCTCTGATATTTCTAATGATTGCTTTTGTGTTTTTACTTGTTTAATTTTTAAAATTTGTAATGAATTTTATTCTTGAATAATTGACAAATTATCAACTTTATTATAAAAGTAATTCGAATAATTCATTGAGTAAATTATTTATATCTACTGCTGAAATATAATCAAGTTCCTCGTTTTTCTTCAAATCAGTGGCAGAACCAGAACGTTTTCATAGAGGGGTTAAAATACATCAGCAGATTTTTTTTATTTAATGACGCTTAAAGTGTTTATTTCAAATATTTCATCATAATTTCATCAATTAACCTAATTTAATAATTTTAATTAACCTAATTTAACCTAATGAGATTATGGAAAATAAATTAAGTACCAACACTCCAACAGTAACAATATAAGTATATCTCCAGAAAATTTTGAAAACTAAATTACTAAAAGATTAAAGATGTAAACATAACTTGAATTAGAATTTAGAAATTACCAAAGGAGGAAGGCCCAAGCAGGAGGATAAGAGGCAGTGGCGGACTGGCGGAGCAAGGAAGCAGCAAGAGCCGCCGGCCAGAGGCGGAGCCACGGAGGGGCGCGACTGAGAAGCTGAGGAATGAGGAGCGGAAGAACTGAAGAAGAAGAGGCGAAGTCGCGAAGAAGGAAAAGAAAATCTATGAATGCCTAATTCCTAAATCCTAATGCCTGATAAGTGATAAGATGATATAAAATATTTTTTAATGAAACGACGTCGTTTCATGTTAGTTAAAAAAAACTTAACTTGGCTGTTGCTGTGTTGCAGATGAAGAAAAGAAGACTTTGCAGATGGCGACGACCGGACAGGGGCAATGTGGCAGCACCGCAGCAGCATTGCATCAGGGTACTCTAGTGTAAGACCCCAACTTTTATGAATAAAGATTTAATTTTCTCAAAATATTTTTTTGAATATTATGGTGTGAATTTGATATAATGTTATAGTTGTGGGTAATATTTATAAATTTTAAAAAGTAAGCAAGTTGTTATAAAATATTCGTTTTGTCAGGGAATATCCGTACGACAGCATAATCATTAGTGGACCCCATAACGAAATTACTGTCGGAGTCAGAAAACGATAGAAATATCTTTTTATAAAAATAACGACGAAAGTTTTACCGTTAACTGTTGAAATACCCGGTGATAAAAGTACAGTAACACGCGTGGTTGCATATTAACACACAGTATTGATTATTGATGCTTATGTGAGAACTCAATCAGTTTATTCAATTATTACCACAGTAATTGATGCATAGTATCTCACGTTATTGATTCAATTATTGTCGTAATATTTTATATTATTAAATCAATAATTGAGACGACGAAGTTATTCATATTATTATTTACATTATTGACGATGTCTAGAAAGTTTTGTCGAGCAAAAGAGGTTTGGTCATCTAATTGCGCGCCAATAGGGAGAAATTCTTATCGGAAAGCCCCTCTTTCCTGGGAACGACCTAGTTGTTAATATTGCGAGTTATAATAATGATGAATAAATGTTGTTAAAAATTATGAAATTTTTTTTATGAAGTATTTGTGGTAAATTTTGCTTATTATTTGGACCCCCCACTTACTCATTTTTCAAAATAATTGGTAGAAGGTTATTCAGTATATATATATATATATATATATATATATAAACATGTGTGTGTGTGCATGTGAAGTTGACATATATATATATATATATATATATATATATATATATATATATATATATATAGGCCTGGCAAACGGGACCAAAGCCAGCGGGCCGGCCTTGCCGCCCACCAAAACCCGGGCTTTGGGCCGCATTTTTTAAGCCCACAAAAACCCGGCCCTTTTTGGCCCGGCCCGCCGAAGGCCCAGCCCGGCCTGTTTGGGCTAAGCCCAAAAAAAAGGCATAAAACGTCTTCGGCCCGACCCGTCCGCCAAAACCCGGGCTTTGAACTTGCATTTTTTTGCCCGTCAAAACCCGGGCCGTTTTGGCTCGACCCGTCAAAAGCCTGACCCCGCCTGCCCAGCATGACCCGTTTGCCATGTGTGTGTGTGTGTATGTGTGTGTGTGTGTGTATATATATATATATATATATATATAATTATATATATATAAATATTAATAAGTTTTGTTTTTTATAAAAAATAGAATATATTATATTTTGTTGCATAGTGCTGAATAGTAAATCAAAATATTTAGAATTTCAGCCGAGGATTCGACACCCGTGAGTATGTTACTGTGCAGTACGTGATTTTCAATTTAAATAGTATCCTTCCATTCTCCTATAAATAGGATCTCAGTTTAGAAAAGAAAATCACACCAGAATCAGAGAATTTTTCTTTTATAATATTAAGCGTATTTTTTTAGAGTTTAAGGAAGCTTTGAGTGTAAAAAATAGTGAAAGTTTTCTTCAAGAATATCTCTGCTATACCAGTCAAAATTGCTCTCTTTTTGAGGTAACGGGTATTATTTATTTCATATTCGCTTACGATATTATTTTTCATATTCGTAAGGTGTAAGACCCCGAATTTTATGAAATAAAAGTATTCAATTTTTCTTATAATTACTATTCAGTAAATAGTTAAATTGATATATATGAATTTTTTTCGAAATACACAAGTGGTTATAAAATATTCATTGTTGTCGGGGAATATTCGTTTGATCGTGGAATATTCTTACTGTCGGGGAATATTCATATGACGGCGCAGCCTTGTGTGGGCCCCATAACAGAAAGCGATTTGATGAAGAAAACGACAAAAACAAGTTGTTTATAAATAACGGCGTAGTTATTACCGTTAATACTGTTGGAATACCCGGTGGTTAAACACAGTAATACGTGTTGTTTCACAGTAGCACACTGTATTGCACCAATTATTGATTCTTATGTAAGAAGGCACTACTCAATAATGGTTACAGTAATTACTGTTCAGTATTTTATTTTATTGATAATTGTTGCGTTGATATTTTATATTACTGTTGTTTTAATAATTGTCACTATACAGTATTTTCTATTATCGGAGTAATAATTCATATTATCTGAATAATATTATTAGATAACATTATTGGTAATGTCTAGAAAGTTCTGTCTAAGGAGAGGTTTGGTCATCTAATTGTGCGCCAGTAAGGAGAAATCCTTACCGGAAGGACCCCTCTTTCTTGGGAACGGCCTGGTTGCCAGTACTGTGATTCTGTAATATTATTTGTGAATAATTAATTTTTGATTTATATGATGAGGAAAATATTGATTTTATGTGGATATAGATGGAGAAAAATTTTAATGTGACAATTGTTGAAAATTAATATTTTATTTTTTCTGATAAAATAATTCATTAAAATATATTATTTTAATAATATATTAATGGTGATATTTTTACAATAAATGTGGGATATATGAATAAATGAGGAGGAAGAGTATTTTTGTTGGATTAAATGTTTAACACATGTTTTGTGTGTTGGTGGACACAATTCTTGACCGAAAATTTGATTATAGCCTGTGAAATCGTCCGTATGTGGATTTCGGTCAATTTCTGTTTGGAATTTAGAAAAACTTTCTTCTGCAAAGTTGTAGAGAATTGAATTTCCTATAAAAACACGCGAGATTCAAATTTTCTGATAAAAGAGCTATTAATTATGAATTATTGAAGTTCCGTAGTTCCAAAATAATTGATTTTTGGAAGTTTTAAATATTTTATTTATGAAACACGCTTTTCTTACCTTTCTTCTAGAAGGTTAGCATGAGTTTATGGCTGAATTCAAGTATCTAGACGGCCTTGAATATTTTGTAATTATATTAATATTGTATTCAATTTTCTGCTTTGGTGTTCTAAGCATTTTCCTATAAATAGGGTGCTTAGGTTAGAATTGAAAATCACACCAGAAACTGAAGTTTTCTCTCTATTTCTCTCTATATATATCGAGCGTATTCTTGTGAGTATTTTGATATCTTGAGTGTTGCTATACGGTGCAAGTTCGTTCAGTGTTATTCTAGTCAGAAGTACTGCTCTTTTGAGGTAAGGGATAGTAAGGGATGTTATTTTATTCGAAAATGATATTATTTCTTCAATATCATTATGCTGAAATATTTGTAACGACCCTAAAATAGGTCTATTCCACCCAACCCATTCTGAGTCGTCAAATACATGGTACAGAAAACAACTACAACTTTATTACAACAATTGTCGTGTAAAATACAACAACACATATGCTGTGAGTTTGGATACAAATATATACCAAATGTGACATTGGACACCATCATGTTTCAGCACCTCACAAAGGTACCTTACATAAAGGTACAGTCAAAAACTGTTTTAGAAATTAGAATCTTTGGGAAGTGCTCAAGGAAACCCTCGTACATGAGAGGCCATGCTTCTAGGTTATAATTGATATCATATGGCCACAGAATTATCCTTGGTTGACCCAATAGACCCCAAAAAAAAATGAGAAGTTTACTATCATATTCTTCCCAATGGTGAGTCTTCTCTTGACTTATCATTATCTCCACTGTATCTAACTGAGAATTATACTTCAAACAAATACCAAGATTATATAGGTAGTGCTTGTAGATATACTCGACAAGTGGATGTGCACAACCATGTCTTATGATGACACGAGGTTGTATGTCATTAGACATCTTGTATGATAGTGACGAAACACCCTTCCAACGTTGGGTTCGCCTCACCCTATTTTCTTCACCAAATATAACTACTAAATGATGACCACCGTTCTATTCCCTTGTTACCCCGCTCAACCCAGCTACACTCTTATTACCTGAAAGGAATTGTGAAACAAAAGGGTGAGCACAACTAGCCCAGTAAAGAATATCATGACTAAAGATAAATAAATTATCAATAGTCTTCATCAGTAATAAATCAAAGATTTAGAACATATGGTAGATGATAAAAATTTCAACCATAGTTGCAGCGGAACAAGCAATCCTTTAAAAGAGTCAAATAGACCATAAAGTCTATTATCTCCTCCATGTTAAAAATCCACCAACAATGTTTTAGCCATGTAACATCACTCAACAGTTCCTTTCCACAATCATATGAATAACTCATAATCATAATTGTGACTCTAAATTTTTCTTCGCACCCAGGACGAAGAATATTTTCATCACCTGTCTTTACCTGAAACATCAAAGATCACGGTTATACCAAATCACAGTTCCTGTTCATAATCATACTAATAAATCCATCTTTGCACTACGGCCAAAGATATTCAATAACAGTTCATCTTTGCAGTACAGGCCAAATATATTCCATCAACATACCATCTTTGCACTACAGACCAAAGATATTTATCAACAACTCATCTTTGCACTACAGGCCAAAGATATTCAACAACAAGTCATCTTTGCATTACGAGCCAAAGATATTCATCAATAATTCATCTTTGCACTATGGGCCAAAGATATTCGTCAATAGTTCATCTTTACACGACAGGCCAAAGATATTCATATCTCAAAGAAATATATAATCATTTCAGAATTTATATAAACAATAATTATAACCATGTTAATCAATTCATCTTTACACTTAAGCTAAAGATATTAAATTATAAATTCAATGGTCATGATCATACCAGTTAACAATTCATCTTTGCACTACAGGTCAAAGATATTCCTCAGTCACGATCATACCAATAATTTACCCATCTTTACACTCAAGTGAAAGAAAAATTCAACATCAGAGTTATAAAAATGTTATATATAATAATAAAAATCAATATGATCAAAATATGAATTTAATTTCAAGAGTAATATTCATGAATCAACTATAATTTGGTCAGAAAAAGAAACCAATTTTATCGTGAATAGTAACTCGTGAATAGTAACTCATGAATAGTAACTCGTGAATAGTACTTCATATTCATACATAGTACCGTATACGTAAATAATGTCATATACGTTAATAGTGCCATATACATGAATTGTGCCGTATACGTGAATAGTAATCCCGACTCAAAAAGGTAAAAATTCTACAATAAAATCCATACCAATATTTCAGTATAATGATATTGAAAGAATAACATCATTATGAAGAATATAACATCCCTTAATATCCCTTACTATCCCTTACTATCCCTTACCTCAAAAGAGCAGCACTTCTGACTGGATATCAGATATGACACTGAAGGAAACTTGCACTGATGAATAGCAACTCACCAAGTATCTAAATACTCACAAAATATACTCAATAATCTAGAGAGAGAAAGAGATAAAATTTGTTTCTGGTGTGATTTTCAATTCTAACTTAGCCCTCTATTTATAGGAAAATGTTAGCACGCCGAAGCAGACTTAACCTGTAACCTGATGGCTTTACCTGCTACTATTCCCACCCACCATATTTGAATAAAAATCTCAAAACATTTCTTCACCAACCAAGAGTGGGGCCCACCAATTCTAGAATTTTCTACCAAAATGATTAACTTCGAAAATTCAACAATTTCTGAACCAGTCATCTCGTAAAATTCATAACAAATCATACGTTTATTTTTAACGGTTTAAAATTTGTGGACATATACTCAACTTATATATGTATAACATATCCAAAAATTACCACGATCCAACGGTCGGATTAAAAATTATAACCCTCTCAAAATATCTCAAAAACCCTAATTTGATTTTCAATACCTTCGTTCCGATAAAAATACAGATAAAATACCTCAACATTAATTCCTTCATTTATAACCACATAAATAAATCTATCATTTATATCCAGATCAAATAAATATTTCCTTATCATATGATTCAATAATTAATTATTCACAAATAATATTACAGAATCACATTTATGACAACCAGGTCGTTCCCAGAAAAGAGGGGGCTTTCCAATAAGGATTTCTCCTTACTAGCGCGCAATTAGATGACCAAACCTCTCCTTAGACAGAACTTTCTAGACATTGTCAATAATACTATCTAATAATATTATTCAAATAATATGAATTATTGATCTGATAATTGAAAATACTATGCAGTGACAATTATTGAACAACAATAATATAAAATTTCAACGTAGCAATTATTGAATCAATAAAATAAAATATTGAACAGTAATTATTGTAACAATTATTGAGTAGTGCCTTCTTACGTAAGGATCAATAATTTAAAAATACTGTGCAATACCGTGTGCAACTGTGCAATAACGCGTATTACTGTATTTTAACCACCGAGTATTCCAACAGTGTTAACGGTAACAACTACGCTGTTATTTGTAAAAACTCAAATTTGTCGTTTTCTTCACCTGACAGTTATTCTGTTATGGGGCCCACAAATGGCTGCGCCGTCGTACGAATATTCCCCGACAGAAAGAATATTCCACGACCAAACGAATATTCCCCGACAACAATGAATATTTTATAACCACTTGTGTATTTTGAAAAAAAATTCATATATCACCCTTAACTTTAACATTTATCAATTTAACCATTTACTGAATAGTAATTATAAAAAAAATTGAATACTTTTATTTCATAAAATTCGGGGTCTTACAATCTCCCCTCCTTATGAAATTTTGTCCCCGAAATTTACGTACCTGGTATTTCGAAGAGTTGAGAATACCTTGCTTCTATTTTAGATTCTATCTCTCAGATCATCATGATTTCTCCATTGCTCATCTCCCATGATAACTTCATTTGGGTTTCTCATTTGTTGGAAAGTCATGACAACCTCCATCCCTCGAACTACTCGGCTTTGACTTGTCTGGAGCAGCATTTGGCGTCATCATCACCGTTGGAATATACCTTTCTATAGGACATATTCCTCCCTCAACTGCCTCTTCGTACTCCTCATTCATGATCTGAATCATCAATCTTCGATCCATATCGGATTCAGGTTGACCGCTATGTACAGGGTAATTCAAAACTCGATGTTGGGTTCTCCCAATTGCTTTCCAAAAAGAGAAATTCATATCATCTATTTTAGCCTTCTTAGATTGAACATCTCTTTCCACAATATCCACGTGTCGTGCGACTTTTGCCCATGCATCACTTATTCTCACTCGTTCAGTTTTTTCTTCTTTCAGCTCAGATTCTATTTTTATCATCCTATACTCTGCCAAAGAATGCTTCTGTTCAAGCATCACATATCGGGTAACACAAGCTTGAATTGTTGCATCCTTTTGTTCCACGACCGCCTGTCGTTCTTCTGCCTGCTCTTCTAACTCATGAATACGATTTTAAAATTCTACATTTTGATCATATAATACCTCTAATAAACTCTCCTCAGGTACTTCTTCTTCCTCTTCTTCCTCAGTCTCAGCTGTTACCTCTGTGACTATCTCGGGTGCAACTATCAATTCTTCACTCACCACATAGATATCTCTAATTCCTTCTTCGTCTGACATCACATTATCACGGTTAGTGATTTGAGGTATCCCCACAGTCTCATTCACTCTATTGTTAGCATTCTCAGCTGCCATTCTCAAATACTGCCATAAAATAAGGGTTAATTAAACAAATTAACATATCACATAATATCTCAATATTGTGACTGACCAACAAATAAGCTTAGGTAGGACACACTAGCGAAGGATTTACTCATCTCTCCCCTCCTAGTTGTATTCCCCGATCTCCGCCAGAGATCATATCCCTAAGCTTCTGATACCAAATGTGACAACCCCAGAATAGGTCCATTCCACCCAACCCATTCTGAGTCGTCAAATACATGGTACAGAAAATAACTACAACTTTATTACAACAATTGTCGTGCAAAATATAACAACACATATGCTGTGAGTTTGGATACAAATATATACTAAATGTGACATTGGACACCATCATGTATCAGCACCTCACAAAGGTACCTTGCATAAAGGTACAGTCAAAAACTGTTTTAGAAATTAGAATCTTTGGGAAGTGCTCAAGGAAACCCTCGTACATGGGAGGCCATGCTTCTAGGTTATAATAGATATCATATGGCCACAGAATTATCCTTGGTTGACCCAATAGACCCAAAAAAAAAATGAGAAGTTTACTATCATATTCTTCCCAATGGTGAGTCTTCTCTTGACTTATCATTATCTCCATTGTATCTAACTGAGAATTATACTTCAAACAAACACCAAGATTATATAGGTAGTGCTTGTAGTTATACTCGACAAGTGGATGTGCACAACCATGTCTTATGATGACACGAGGTTGTATGTCATTAGACATCTTGTATGATAGTGACGAAACACCCTTCCAACGTTGGGTTCGCCTCACCCTATTTTCTTCACCAAATATAACTACTAAATGATGACCACCGTTCTATTCCCTTGTTACCCCGCTCAACCCAGCTACACTCTTATTACCTGAAAGGAATTGTGAAACAAAAGGGTGAGCACAACTAGCCCAGTAAAGAATATCATGACTAAAGATAAATAAATTATCAATAGTCTTCATCAGTAATAAATCAGAGATTTAGAGCATATGGTAGATGATAAAAATTTCAACCATAGTTGCAGCGGAACGAGCAATCCATTAAAAGAGTCAAATAGACCATAAAGTCTATTATCTCCTCCATGTTAAAAATCTACCAACAATGTTTTAGCCATGTAACATCACTCAACAGTTCCTTTCCACAATCATATGAATAACTCATAATCATAATTGTGACATTAAATTTTTCTTCGCACCCAGGACGAAGAATATTTTCATCACCTGTCTTTACCTGAAACATCAAAGATCATGGTTATACCAAATCACAGTTCCTGTTCATAATCATACTAATAAATTCATCTTTGCACTACGGCCAAAGATATTCAACAACAGTTCATCTTTGCACTACATGCCAAATATATTCCATCAGCAGACCATCTTTGCACTACAGACCAAATATATTCATCAACAACTCATCTTTGCACTACAGGCCAAAGATATTCAACAACAAGTCATCTTTGCATTACGAGCCAAAGATATTCATCAATAATTCATCTTTGCACTATGGGCCAAAGATATTCGTCAATAGTTCATCTTTGCACGACAGGCCAAAGATATTCATATCTCAAAGAAATATATAATCATTTCATAATTTATATAAACAATAATTATAACCATGTTAATCAATTCATCTTTACACTTAAGCTAAAGATATTAAATTATAAATTCAATGGTCATGATCATACCAGTTAACAATTCATCTTTGCACTACAGGCCAAAGATATTCCTCAGTCACGATCATACCAATAATTTACCCATCTTTACACTCAAGTGAAAGAGAAATTCAACATCAGGGTTATAAAAATGTTATATATAATAATAAAAATCAATATGATCAAAATATGAATTTAATTTCAAGAGTAATATTCATAAATCAACTATAATTTGGTCAGAAAAAGAAACTAATTTTATCGAGAATAGTAACTCGTGAATAGTAACTCATGAATAGTAACTCATGAATAGTAACTCGTGAGTAGTACTTCATATTCGTACATAGTACCGTATACGTAAATAATGTCATATACGTTAATAGTGCCATATACATGAATAGTGCCGTATACGTGAATAGTGTCGTATACGTGAATATTAATCCCGACTCAAAAAGGTAAAAATTATACAATAAAATCCATACCAATATTTCAGTATAATGATATTGAAAGAATAACATCATTATGAAGAATATAACATTCCTTAATATCCCTTACTATCCCCTACCTCAAAAGAGCAGCACTTCTGACTGGATATCGGATATGACACTGAAGGAAACTTGCACTGATGAATAGCAACTCACCAAGTATCTAAATACTCACAAAATATACTCAATAATCTAGAGAGAGAAAGAGATAAAACTTGTTTCTGGTGTGATTTTCAATTCTAACTTAGCCCTCTATTTATAGGAAAATGTTAGCACGCCGAAGCAGACTTAACCTGTAACCTGATGGCTTTACCTGCTACTATTCCCACCCACCACATTTGAATAAAAATCTCAAAACATTTCTTCACCAACCAAGAGTGGGGCCCACCAATTCTAGAATTTTCTACCAAAATGATTAACTTCGAAAATTCAACAATTTCTGAACCAGTCATCTCGTAAAATTCATAACAAATCATACGTTTATTTTTAACGGTTTAAAATTTGTGGACATATACTCAACTTATATATGTATAACATATCCAAAAATTACCACGATCCAACGGTCGGATTAAAAATTATAACCCTCTCAAAATATCTCAAAAACCCTAATTTGATTTTCAATACCTTCGTTCCGATAAAAATACAGATAAAATACCTCAACATTAATTCCTTCATTTATAACCACATAAATAAATCTATCATTTATATCCAGATCAAATAAATATTTCCTTATCATATGATTCAATAATTAATTATTCACAAATAATATTACAGAATCACATTTATGACAACCAGGTCGTTCCCAGGAAAGAGGGGGCTTTCCAATAAGGATTTCTCCTTACTAGCGCGCAATTAGATGACCAAGCCTCTTCCTACACAGAACTTTCTAGACATTGTCAATAATGCTATCTAATAATATTATTCAAATAATATGAATTATTGATCTGATAATTGAAAATACTGTGCAGTGACAATTATTGAACAACAATAATATAAAATTTCAACGTAGCAATTATTGAATCAATAAAATAAAATATTGAACAGTAATTATTGTAACAATTATTGAGCAGTGCCTTCTTACGAAAGGATCAATAATTTAAAAATACTGTGCAATACCGTGTACTACTGTGCAATAACGCGTATTACTGTATTTTAACCACCGGGTATTCCAACAGTGTTAACGGTAACAACTACGCCGTTATTTGTAAAAACTCAAATTTGTCGTTTTCTTCACCCGACAGTTATTCTGTTATGGGGCCCAAAAATGGCTGCGCCGTCGTACGAATATTCTCCGACAGAAAGAATATTCCACGACCAAACGAATATTCTCCGACAACAATGAATATTTTATAAACACTTGTGTATTTTGAAAAAAAATTCATATATCACCCTTAACTTTAACATTTATCAATTTAATCATTTACTGAATAGTAATTATAAAAAAAATTGAATAATTTTATTTCATAAAATTCGGGGTCTTACAATATTGGTTGGAAATTTTTATCAAATTTGGCACTTTTTATGTCGGAGTTACTATTCAAGAGTTACTATTAACGAGTTACTATTCATGAGTTACTATTCACGAGTTACTATTCACGAGTTACTATTCATGAGTTACTATTCACGAGTTACTATTCACGAGTTACTATTCACGAGTTACTATTCATGACAAAATTAGTTTCTTTTTCTAACCAAATTATAGTTGATTTATGAATATTATTCTTGAGATTAAAACTATATGTTGATCATATTATTTTTTTATTATCATATATAACATTTTTATAAGCCTAATGATGATATTTCTCTTTGACTTGAGTGTAAAGATGGGTAGATTTTTGGTACGATCATGACTATGGGTTCTCTTTGGCCAGTAGTGCAAAGTTGAATTGTGACTGGTATGATCATGACCATTGAATTTATAATTGAATATCTTTAGCTTAAGTGCAAAGGTGAAATGATCATCGTGGTTATAATTATTGGTTATATAAATTCTGAAATGATTATATATTTCTTTGAGATAATAATATATTTGGCTTGTAGTGCAAATATGAGTTGTTGAAGAATATCTTTGGCCTGTAGTGCAAAGATGAGTTGTTGATGAATATCTTTGGCCCGTAGTGCAAAGATGAAATTATTAGTATGATTATGAACAGGAACTGTGATTTGGTATAACCATGATCTTTGACGTTTCAGGTAAAGACAGGTGATGAAAATTATCTTCGTCCTGGATGAGAAAAGAAATTTAGAACTACAATTATGATTATGAGTTATATATGTGATTGTGGACAGAAATTGTTGATTAATGTTACAGGGATAACACATTGTTGGTAGATTTTTAACATAGAGAAGATAATAGACTTTGTGGTCTATTTGACTCTTCTAATGGATTGTTCGTTCCGCTGCAACTATGGTTGAAAAGTTTTATCATCTACCATATGTTCTAAATCTCTGATTTATTATTGATGAATTCTATTGATAATTTAATTATCTTTAAACATTATATTCTTTACTGAGCTAGTTGTGCTCACCCTTTTGCTTCACAATTCCTTTTAGGTAATAAAAGTGTAGCTGGGTCAAGTGGGGGAATAACAGGGGAATAGAACGGTGGTCTATAGATGTTGAGGGTGAGGTGAATTTAACTTGGAAGGGTGTTTTGCCACTATCATACAAGATGTCTAACGACATACAACCTCGTGTCATCATAAGACATAGTTGTGCACATCCACTTGCCGAGTATATCTACGAGCACTACCTATATAATCTTAGTGTTTGTTTGAAGTATAATTCTCAGTTAGAGACAGTGGAGATAATGATATGTCAAGAGAAGACTCACCATTGGAAATAATATGATAGTAATCTTCTCACTTTTCTTTGGGGTCTATTGGGTCAACCAAGGATAATTCTGTGGCCATATGATATCTATCATAACCTAGAAGCATGGTCTCCCATGTACGAGGGTTTCCTTGAGCACTTCCCAAAGATTCTAATTTCTAAAACAGTTTTTGACTATACATTTATGTAAGGTGTCATTGTGACGTGCTATCCAAGGTTGGGACATGAGTCACAGTTGGTATATATTTGTATCCAAACTCACAGCATATGTGTTGTTGTATTTTGCACGACAATTGTTGTAATAAAGTTGTAGTTGTTATCTGTACCATGTATTTGACGACTCAAAATGGGTTGGATGAAATGGACTTATTTTGGGGGCGTTACATAAGAAATTTTATTTCGTTCCATATTTGCAAGAAATATTATCTTCGTTTAATATTCGTAAGGAATATTATCTTCGTTCAATATTCGTAAGGAATATTATTTTGGTTCAATATTCGTATGAAATAATATTTTCTTCCATACTCTGTAGTATGTAAAGAATATTATTTCGTTTCATATTCCGAATTCTACACTCATTGTGTTAAGTTTTGGCTTCTATATTCCATGAAATTATTAGAATATCTTTGATATTTGCGCTACATCCAGTATCTTTTTACGAAAATATTATTCTGAGCATTCTTGATAATTTTTGATGTTTTCATGTCGAGTTACTATTCACGGGGTACTATTCTCGAAGTACTATTTATGGGGTACTATTTACTTGGGTACTATTTATTTGGGATATTATTCATGACAAAAATTAATTTTTTTCGGTCTAAATTATTTTTGATACAATATTATTCTTGAATTTTACTCCACAAAGCAGTATCATTTTGATAATTTGAACATTATTAAATTCTGAATAAATTAAAATTTTAAAGTCTTTAATATTTATCCTTGATCTTGTTTGATTGAATTTTTATATCATTGTCATTATCTTCATGCTTATATTGTGATGAAAGTCATCTTTGGCCCGTAGTGCATAGATGGACTGTTGATTGATATGATTATGACCAGAGATTATTGGGTATAATCATGACCTGTAATGTTACAAGTGATGTGGATTATTTATTGAGCTGAGTCTCAGCGACAGTTGTTGGTATGATCATGACCATGGATTTTCTTCAGCCAAGGGTGTAAAGTTGAATTGTTTTATGGCATGATCACGACCATTAGTGAAAACACGAATATCGTTGGCCCGTAGTGCATGAATAATTCATGGTCGTGATACTAATGAATATCCTTGGCCCGTAGTGCATGGATAATTCAGTGATGTGGATTATTTATTAAGTTGAGTCTTAGCGATAAAATTGATTGTAAGACCCCAAATTTTATGAATAAAGATGAATTTTTTCTCTAAATATCATTTTTGAATATTATGGTTTGAATTTGTTATAATTTTAAAGTTGTGGATAATATTTATAAATTTTACAAAGTAAGCAAGTTGTTATAAAATATTTGATTGGTCGGAGAATATTCGTTTTAACAGGGAATATTCGTACGACGGCGCAATCATTAGTGAACCCCACAACAGAATTATTGTCGGAGTTAGAAAATGATAGAAATATCTTCTTTTAAAAATAACGGCAAAAGTTTTACCGTTAAACTGTTGAAATACGTACTGGTGGTAAAAGTATAGTAATACACGTGGTTGCATAGTAGCACACGGTATTGATTATTGATGCTTACTTGAGAAGTCACTCAGTTTTATTTAATTATTGTTACAGTAATTGCTAAATAGTATCTCACGTTATTTGATTCAATTATTGTTACTATATTTTATATTATTAAAACAATAATTGAGATGACAAGTTATTCATATTATTATTTACATAATTAACAATGCCTAGAAAGTTCTGTCGAGGAAAGGGGTTTGGTCACCTAATTACGTGCCAATAGGGAGAAATCCTTATTGGAAAGCCCTCTTTTCCTGGAAACGATCTGGTTGTTAATATTGCGGGTTATAATAATGATGAATAAATGTTGTTAAAAATATTGATGGTTTTTTTTAATGAAATATTTGTTGTAAATTTTGGCGTATTATTTAGACTCTCACTTACTCATTTTTCAAAATAATCCGCAGAAAGTTATTCAGTATATATAAAAGAGGTGGGGTCCACATGTGATGATGACATGAGTGGGGCTCACGTGTTGAAAAATGAAATTGTCAGGTGAAAATTCTGCAGATTCACGAGTGGTGTTTTTATTTTGTATATATATATATATATATATATATATATTACAATAAGTTTTATTTTTTATGAAAAACATAATATATTATATTATATATAAAGTTATTTGTTTTACATGAATATTATATTCTAATTTTTTTTTTTTAAACAGACGCCTGTGATTTTCAAATTCAGCCCATGAAATCCTTTACTGTTTGCCCGTGAAAACTTTTCTAAATAGTATTCTTCCATTCTCCTATAAATAGCATGCTTAGTTTAGAATTGAAAATCACACCAGAATCAGAGAATTCTTCTTCTATAACATTGAGCGTATTTTTTTAGAGTTTAAAAAAGTTTTGAGCGTAGAAAACAATATAAGTTTTCTTCAAGAATATCTCCGGCCTAGCAGTTGAAATACTCTCTTCTTTTTAAGGTAATGGATATTATTTTTGTTCAGTATTCGTAAGAAATAATATCTTCTTCCATACTCTGTAGTATGTAAGTAATATTATTTCGTTTCAGATTCCGAATTCTATACTCATTTTGTTATAGTTTTGACTTCTATATTCCATGAAATTAGTAGAATATCTTTAAAATTTGTATTTCATCCAGTATCTTTTCATAAAAATATTATTCTGAACATTTTTGATAAAATTTTAACTTTTTCATTCCGGAGTACTATTCACGGTGTACTATTCTAGAATTACTATTCAAGGGATACTATTCATTTGGGTAGTATTCACTGATGAGTATAAAATATGTTATATTTTTATTCTTTAATACTTAATCTTTTGTATTTATTTTGTGCCTAAATAAACTCATTATTCTTATATTTTTATTTTAGGTACAATTGAAGAGGTTTCATGATTTTAGAAATAAATTGGAGGAGGTTTACGGGATTCCTAACAAATCAAGGATTCAACAATTAGTATCATAAATGGATTTGAATTCACGCGACAATTAGTTTAAGCACATGACAATTGTGAAATTTAATTCCAATTTCAAATCTGAATTTTAGAGTCTAGAAGAATAGTTTTTACAATTCTATTGTAATTAGGATTTCTTTTAGACTAAGATTTATTTCCAAATTGAATTCTATTTCTTTATGGAAATTGGTGTAATCTGTAATTCCTTTTAGGATTTGGATTTCTACTTCCTATAGGATTTAGGACTTTGTCTAGCACTATAAATAGAGGATGAGAGTCAGTGTTTTATTCATTCAATCATCTACTACATTCTCTCATCTACAACATTGGAGGATTGAAGACATGAGCTAAGTTCTTTTTATTCAGTTGTAAGGGATGTTGAACTTTATTTATAATTAATGGTTAATTGAGTATTCATTATTTATTCTTTCTCACATGAAATTCATTCTTGATAATCTGATTTAAATTCTGAATGCTATTTGGCTTAAATGATTTGATTTCTGCAGCATTGAGTTGGTTAACAAATATCATAAGCTAGATCAAGGAATAATATTACGTGTAATTGATATTATTTCTAATCACAAGTAGTAATTAGTAATACATGATTGTGGACAAGCTTTTGAGTATTGCTATGATTATCAGAAGACAAGTTAAACAATCCGAGCTTATGTGTTTGTTGCTTGGAATAGTCTAATTCCCTAGTTCTTAATGCTGCTATTATATTAAATCTAGAGAGATTGTTCTAGGTTATATAATTGTTAGAATCTTGTGAAGAGCTTGTTTCATTGAGTGACAATCTAAGGGGAGTTTCGGGTAGCAGAGCTTGTTGTTACCTAGGGCTATTAGTTTTATTGAAGGGTAAATAATATTACACTTGACTAATCCATTGTTGTAAAAAGTTGATACTGAACTGAAGAACTGAAGCTTTTTATTCATTGTTTACTCTTATTAGTTTATTCTTGTTAATTTAATTAAGTAATTCAAAATCTCC
Organism: Panax notoginseng; assembly: GCA_016801055.1. Taxonomy (NCBI): domain Eukaryota; kingdom Viridiplantae; phylum Streptophyta; class Magnoliopsida; order Apiales; family Araliaceae; genus Panax; species Panax notoginseng. The sequence goes on along the minus strand of CM029013.1, from coordinate 259,509,745 downwards.
TTTTCATTAAAAATCATAGGATAAATATAAAACAAATCACTCTCTGTGGGATCGATCCTTACTTACTACTGTGCTAATTGTTTGAATTTGTAAAGTAAAAGTGAGGTTAATTTTGGAGTGTAAACGACAGCTCCCAAATTTTGGCGCCGTTGCCGGGGAGTGTTATTTGTTTTTGTTTATTCTTTATTTTCGTTTATTTTTATTATTTTCTTTTTCTTTTTGTTTTATGACTCAATCCTCTAACTTTGTTAACTTAAATTTTGATCAAGAGATAGAGAAAACTGTAGATACAAAAGAAGTTCTTGTTCCATCACTTGAAGTGGAAGAGATGGTTGTGCCACACAATAACAGAACTTTGAAAGAACTGGCTACTCCTGATCTGACTCAACCATCTTTTTGTATTGAGTATCCTACTTTAGATGTTGCTTTTGAACTTAACTCTAGACTAATTCATCTTTTGCCTACTTTTCGTCGTCTTACAGGTGAAAATCCATATAAGCATCTAAAGGAGTTCCATGTGGTGTGTTCCACGATGAAAGCACAAGGAGTGGCAGAGGAGCAGATCAAGCTTAGACTTTTTCCATTCTCATTAGCAGATTTGGCTAAAGACTGGTTATACTATTTACCTTCAGGATCAATACGATCATGGACTGATATGCAAAGGTTATTCTTAGAGAGGTATTTTCCTGCATCAAGAGTTACCGATATAAGAAAGGAGATATGTGGAATCAGGCAGTTCAATGGAGAGAATCTCTATGAGTATTGGGAAAGGTTCAAGAAGTTGTATTTCAGCTGTCCACCTCATGGAATAGATGAACATTACTTGATCCAGTACTTCTATGAGGGGTTGCTACCAATAGAAAGAAGCATGATTGATGCAGCAAGTGGAGGAGCACTGGTAGACAAGACTCCAAAAGCGGCAAGGAACTTAATTGCAAACATGGCAGCTAACTCACAACAGTATGGAACTAAGATGGATCACACACCACAAATGGTAAATGGGGTAAGCAAGAGAGACTTGGAGCAGCAGATTTCTGAATTAACGGCTATAGTTCGACAAATGGCTACAAGGAATAAGCAAGGTTTTCAGCAAGCTCAACCTCAGTACCACACAAAAAACCAAAAAGTACCTATCAATTCTGGGACATCTATGGAGGATATGTCCAAGGCATTCATGATCCAAACACAGCAGTTCATGAGTCAGACAAGAACTTCTGTTCAAGATTTGAGGGACCAAGTTGGTCAGCTTGCAACCACAGTAGGAAGGTCACTTTCTCAAACTGTTGAAAATGTAAGTGCCATAACATTGAGATGTGGTGCAGAGGATCAGCAGCAAAGAAAGTTAATTCAAAACAAGTCAGACAATAGTGAAACAAACCACAATGATGTATTCAAGCATAAATTTTCACCTCTTTCATCTTATGAACCGAAACTACCTTTTCCCCAAGTTCTAACAAGGAATTGGAAAGTTGGAAAGAATTCAACGTGGTGGTATACAGAGTCTAATGAAAAATTTCTAGAAGAAATCTCGAATAGGGAACAAGAACTTAAAGATGATGAAGAGTTTACTAGTGGTAACCAGTTGGAAGTGCTTGAGGCTACTACTGAATTTGAAGAAGAAATCAGGTATTCAAAGTCTGAAAAGGATGAACAAGAGGAAGAGGAGGGCAATTTGATAAATTATGCAGATATTTACAAAGAGGATATAGAGGATACATCGGTGCAAATAATAAAAACACTACATGATACATACCATGGGACCTTAACTATATAATTGGATGAGGCACATGTCCAGTTCAACATATATGAAGTTAAAAGGTATCTTGGTAATATTAATTCTATTTTTTCTACTGATGTTGTTGACTCTATAGTGCAGGAATCTTTTGATCAAATACAATTATACAAGGAGGATTTAAGGGCAGGAATGGAGAAAAATCAGGATCTGAAGGATGCTCCTAATGAAGAATTGAAGCTGTTACCAGTCCACTTGAAGTTCACAAGTCCAATTACATAGAATGAGAATGATGATGTCAAGCCAATGACAATAAACAAGGGCAGCTGCTTGGGAGGCAACCCAAGATTCCAGATTTGATTTTTCTATCTCTTTACTTTTTAGTTTTTGCATGTTAGTAGGTAGTTTCTTTCTTCTTTGCATAATTTTCTTACATTGGGGACAATGTAAGGTTTAAGTGTGGGGGGAATATTTAGGTTTTTATTTTATTTAGGAATATTGATCCGATTTTGATGGGGAATTTGAAAAATTGATGCTTTTGAAAAAAAAAATTTAAAAAAATTTGGTTCCATGATTCTATTTGCCTATGTGTTCGAAGATTAAAGTCAAAGATTGAAAATTGATGCTAAAATTCAGAATCTGTTTGATGCTTAATTTGTTAATAAATGATGACAACTAAGCCATGATCCATAGTAATTGATTTGAATTGAATTTGTGATACATGAGTACTTGAATATGAGAAGCATGTTTATTTGGCTAAGTTATTTGTGGAGTTGTCTATGTGCACTGATTTCACGACTTAGAACTGTTTAACTTGCTTATGTTGTTGCAGAACCATGTGAAAAAAATTATGAATGAAAAAAAAAGAAAAAAAAATTAAAAATCTGCTTCAATGTCCATTGTGCGAAATAACTGGGTATCTAAGCTTCGGGAAGCATCGATATTCACGCTGAAAAGTGTGATGGATAAAAGCAGCTTGACTAGTCGACTTTTGTGGCCTTTGTTACTTGAATAAGTAAGCCTTAGGGGTGTCTCTACACCTAGCGCCCTAAGATCATCTGGTTTGGGAGTCGTTGGTGGAAAGTTCGCTAATGGGTAACTCTGAAAAGCCTAAGAAAAGGAGACATTGCACATGTCAAGAAAAGAAAAAAAAATATACAAAAAAAAAGAAGCATGAAAATATATTCATCTGTGCTAAAAAAAAGGTTCTATGAAAAAACTTAAAAAGCAAGAAAAATTTGTTCTTGGTTGCGAGTCAGTGTGCACAGTTTTTGCTCCATGGTAACTAAGTTGAGTAAGTATGTAGATTTTAGGAAAGTTTCTTATGTGGTTACAATTTGGTTTAATGAAATTCATTGGTGAAATAGTAAAGTTGTTCATTGTGAGTTAACTGACAAGGCATTGATTAAATTTTTACAATTTTAGTGTTGATAGTCATGATTTGTACTTTGAAATCTTTTGACATTATGGTTGAATAGAATTTTTCTAGAAATTAAATTTTGGGTCTACACGAGGACGTGTAAAATGATAAGTGTGGGGGAATTTGATGAGTATGAAATATGTTATATTTTTATTCCTTAATACTTAATCTTTTGTATTTATTTTGTGATTAAATAAACTCATTATTCTTATATTTTTATTTTAGGTACAATTGAAGGGGTTTCATGATTTTGGAAATAAATTGGAGGAGGTTTACGGGATTCCTAGCAAATCAAGGATTCAACAATTAGTATCATAAATGGATTTGAATTCACGCGGCAATTAGTTTAAGCACATGGCAATTGTGGGATTTAATTCCAATTTCAAATCTGAATTTTAGAGTCTAGAAGAATAGTTTTTACAATTCTATTGTAATTAGGATTTCTTTTAGACTAAGATTTATTTCCAAATTGAATTCTATTTCTTTATGAAAATTAGTATAATCTGTAATTTCTTTTAGGATTTGAATTTCTACTTCCTATAGGATTTAGGACTTTGTCTAGCACTATAAATAGAGGATGAGAGTCAGGATTTTATTCATTCAATCATCTACTACATTCTCTAATCTACAACATTGGAGGATTGAAGACATGAGCTAAGTTCTTTTTATTCAGTTCTAAGGGATGTTGAACCTTATTTATAATTAATGGTTAATTGAGTATTCATTATTTATTCTTTCTCACATGAAATTCATTCTTGATAATCTGATTTAAATTCTGAATGCTATTTGGCTTAACTGATTTGATTTCTGCAGGATTGAGTTGGTTAACAAATATCATATGCAAGATGAAGAAATAATATTACGTGTAATTGATATTGTTTCTAATCACAAGTAGTAATTAGTAATACATGATTGTGGACAAGCTTTTGAGTATTGCTATGATTATCAGAAGACAAGTTAAACAATACGAGCTTATGTGTTTGTTGCTTGGAATAGTCTAATTCCCTAGTTCTTAATGCTGCTATTATATTAAATCTAGAGAGATTGTTCTAGGTTATATAATTGTTAGAATCTTGTGAAGAGCTTGTTTCATTGAGTGACAATCAAAGGGGAGTTTCGGGTAGCAGAGCTTGTTGTTACCTAGGGCTATTAGTTTTATTGAAGGGTAAATAATGTTACACTTGACTAATCTATTATTGTAAAAAGGTGATACTGAACTGAAGAACTGAAGCTTTTTATTCATTGTTTATTCTTATTAGTTTATTCTTGTTAATTTAATTAAGTAATTCAAAATCCCCTTTTCATTAAAAATCATAGGATAAATATAAAACAAATCACTCTCTGTAGGATCGATCCTTGCTTACTACTGTGCTAATTGTTTGAATTTGTAAAGTGAAAGTGAGTTTAATTTAGGAGTGTAAACGACAGCTCCCATTCACCCAGGGCACTATTCATGACAAAAATTAATTTTTTTTCGGTCCAAATCATTTTTGATACAATATTATTCTTGAATTTTACTCCACAAAGAAGTATCATGTTGACAATTTGGATATTATTAAATTCTGAATAAATTAAATTATAAATCTTTAAACATTTATCATTTGTTTTCTTTTAATTGAATTCTTATATCATTGTCATTATTCTCATGCTTATATTATGATGAAAGTCATCTGTAGCCCGTAATGCATAAATGGACTTGGTATGATTATGACCAGGGATTATTCGGTATAATCATGACCGTAATGTTACAAATGATGTGGTAAAAGTTCTCATTGGTCTGTAGTGTATTGATGGACAGTTGTTGGCATGATCATGACCATTGATGAAAACACAAATATCCTTGGCCCGTAGTGCATGGATAATTCGTGGTCGTGATACTAATGAATATCATTGGCCGTAGTGCAGGGGTGATTCGATGATTAGAATTATTTATTAAGCTGAGTCTCAGCGATAAAATTGATAATAAACTTTTTCAATTATAGAAGATAGTCATGCTCTACTTGACACTTCTAATGGATTGCTTATTCTGCTGCAGTTAAACTTGATATTTATTATATTTTATCAGTTTAACACTGTTGAAGGCTAACAATAATTTATTTTACATTATCTTAGTCATAATATTTCTTACTGGGCTAGTTGAGCTCATCCTTTGCTTTCATTGTTCTCTTCAGGAAATGAGAATATAACTGGGACTAGTTGGGGAACGGAGTGACGGTCCAGATGTTTGCATTAGTAGTCATCACTATTCTGTGAAATAGTGTGATAATAATTATAATGAGGACATATTTTGAGTTTGAATACTGTCTAGAAGACAATATTTGTATTAAAACTCACAGCTTATGTGTTGTCGTATTCTACACGACACTTAACAGTTATATAAATGTATTTGAATTATGTACCATGTATTTGACGACTCAGAATAGGTGATGTATACCTATTTTGGGGGCGTCACATTGATGATAAATTTTTTAAATCATAGAAGATAGTAGATATCATACTCTACTTGACTCTTCTAATGGATTGCTTGTTCCGTTGCAGTTAAACTTGATGTTTATTATATTTTATCAGTTTAATACTGTTGAAGGCTAACAATAATTTATTCTGCATTATCTTAGTTATAATATTTCTTACTGGGCTAGTTGAGCTCACCATTTTGCTTTCATTGTTCTCTTCAGGAAATGAGAATATAGTTGGGACTAGTCGGGGAAAGGAGTGACGGTGTAGATATTTGCATTAGTAGTCCTCACTATTCTGTGAAATAGTGTAATAATAAATGTAATGAGGACTCCATTTGAGTTTGAATACTGTCTAGAAGACAATATTCATATTAAAACACTCAGCTTGTGTTTTGCCGTATTTTACACGACAGTTGTATAATTAAGTTGTATTTGAATTCTGTATCATGTATTTGGCGATTTAGAATGAGTGATGTATACCTATTTTGGGGCCGTCACATCTATGCTCTAGCCTCTAGTGGAGTCGCCGGAATACCAGCCTACCAGGGTCAGATCCCCCCGCACCCCTCCCCCTAGTTTCGCCTCTGCTTCAAATATTATAAGTCGGTAAACTATTATACGATGTTGTCACTTAATAATTTTACCAGTTGTGAATAAGTTATAGTTTTAAAATTTGTAAACATTAAGTATGTAGTTTTGTTCAATATTTATTTTTAAAAATACTATATTAATTTAGCACTATTAAATAGCTACACTAAAATTATTATAAGACAAATTTAAGAAAATTGTGTCAAATTATAGTATTATTAATAATAAAAAAAGACTTGTATTAAAGAACAAAAAAAAGTTAATAAATAAAATAAATTTTGAAAAATAAATTTGAAAGTCCTGATGTGTCCTCATAATTATAATTGACTCTAGAAAAATTAAAATGTGACAACAAATAGAGTATAAAACATATCCTTGTTAATATAATATTTAAAATAATATGAAAATCAGGGTTTGCTAAGAAAGGCAAAAAACCCTTAATTGAGCGTGAACCAAATCTAGTACCTATATAACGATATTAGTCGGCCTGCCTACAATAGCCGCCTCTAGACCTTTCTTCTCTCTTCCTCATCTCTGCACGCTTCTATTCTATTTTCTGGAAGGTCAGAGATTCCATGGTGATGCCAGCAAATAGATCTGAATAAGGTTCTCATACTGTTGGGCTGCCCAAAGGTACATCCATGATTCTCTTCCGAATCAATATGATATTGCATCGGTCTTATATTACTGCTGTTTTAAGTGATCTGTTAATCCAAAATTTGTATGCAAAGAAACTTAAATCTGGGTCTTACAATATTGATATTCTGCATGATGATCCGATTTTATTCAATCAATCGATCCGAATGCGAAGTTGGGTGGATTTTTCAGTCAAATCAACTATTTGGTGTTACTAAGATATGTTCGGCCGTGATTTCTCTGTTTAAAGAATTTGGTAGGTTGAATTTTCAGTTTTTGTTATATCTCGACCATTTAGATCCTTAATTTTTTATTGAATTTGGTACGTTGGATTGTGGTTTGTGAATATTGCAAGAAGCTGAAAACTATAGAAAGTGTCCAAAAGTTTAAATTTTGGTAGCGTGTGGATATTGCAAAAAGATGAATATCCATTGAAGCTGTTCAAAAGTTTAAATTTTGGTAGTTTGTATGACATCTTTGTGGATAGTGCAAGGATAGAATGATAGACAATGTTTTAAAGCTTCCTTATATGTAAGGACAAAATGATAGAATGAGGCTTTGAAGATTTTTTATCCGCACGATCGAAATCCACGACCAATATCGCATTCTGGCCACCTATGAACTAGGCAAGGTTGATGATACGTGCCAGTTAGTTAATATGATGGTCAAACATGGTATAGTTTCAAACGATATTACTTATTGGACACTCGTTCTTGGCTACGTGAAAAAATGGGTTCAGAATCCCCATTTGTTCAGCTACTGAGGCCGACTTATTGGCTCGTGTCTATAGCTTTTGGTCTCACCGACATATTTCATATGTTTTCTAGGACCAACTACATTTGCCACACTGCTTTCTATAATTGGCGTAGAATCAAACACTTGATCATCAATGGCTAGTACGAATTACTTTAAACATCTCTTGATGGTATGCTCTTTGGGGAGGTAACTAGGAGTGGTGTGACACTTGTTTAGAAGTAGATGGTTCTGAAAGTTGCTATTTGAACTATTTAGTGCTCTTTGTGGAGGTAACAAGGATGGTTTTGTTGACACTTGTTGAGAAGTAGATGGCAAAAATATTTATTGATTTTACCGTTGTTATAGGGAACATGGAATTCATATGTGAAAATTTGGAAACTTAGTAGAATAAAGTTTGATGTATGTATTCTTAGATGGTCTGTGCAAAAAATGTGTATTACCCAAGTTACAATCCTTGTGTTTGTTTCTTTGAACCAATATATGGGAAAAGGAAAAAAGAAAGAAAGATGGATTTGTTACTGGACTAAAATTTGGAATGAAGTAGTTATTCTTTTCTTCTGCAAAGATAGCAATTTGATGCCCAATCTTTACTATATATAAAACTGCCTCCTCCTTGCCTCACATCACAAAAAGGAGAGAGAGAGGGGGCAGCAAAGCATATTGATTCTGTTACTCACCATTGTTTTTAGTAGTTTTGTTTTCCAAATTATGAATTTTTGTAGATTGAATATACTCTTCAGTGTTTTTGTTTCCCATTTCACATTGTTCTGGTATATATATATATATATATATATATATATATATATATATATATATATATATATATATCCGGATGCAATTTCACAAAAAAGAAAATATTACTCTTTCCGTACAGTTTTCTTTGTCCCAATTGAGTGATTTTATGATCTAATTGATCATGTTTAGAATAAAATATTATTCTCAAGTTTATTCGTTATAGGCACAAAAATATTATCATGGGAAAGTATATCGAATATATTATAAAAGTCAACTTATTTGGTTTTAAAATTTATGATATATTTATTTAATTATTAATTTTAAAATTGGTCAATTTAAATAGGACAAGTGAAGTCGGACCGAGAAAATAATATAAAAATTATAAGAGTCTCACTTATTACATATTTTTTAAAAAATGTTATCACTAATATTTATTTATTTATCTGACAATTAAAAAATCGATATAAATATTTATAATATATATCATTTTCGTATCTTACTTGATGTATTCTATAAGACGAAACTCCCTCTCCAATACCAATAACATAAATTAAATTTCAATAGAAAATTTTCTGTTATTGGTATAACATAAATTAAATTTTTCAATAGAAATTTTTCTTCAAATATACAATAGGCTAACAAAAAAGAATAAATTTTCTCTTTAAAAATAATGATAAAAAAGAATGGATGGAATATATGATTAAGGATTGATTACAGTCTGTCGTCAACTTTTTTTTTTGTTTTTTCTTTATTTAAAAAAAACACATTTTTTTCTCATTATTGTAAAATACCATTAATCCAAAAGACTATGATTAAGGTTCGTACACAAGCTTTCCAAAAATGCCACAATAGATTAATTTAGAGATGAATCAAGTAGGATTCCACCACCATTTAATCACTGCTCAACTTATAAAAATAGAGTTATTCCAATATATGTTAGAGCTAAATTTAGAGATGTTAAATTTTTTTTCTTTTTTCTTTTTTTTTTGTGTGGAAAATTTAGAGTAATTATTTGTTTCAACTTGGAGGGTTGAGCTACAACCCCATCTCAAGAATCAAGATATATAATTGCTTTTAAAACAGTGACTTTTTTTCTTTCTCCAACCCTTTTCCTCTAAATATCTCTCATATTTTACAATTCTTATATAAATATTTATTTATTTTTTCAATTAAATACATACGCACGTTATTTTATTAATTAATTAGTATTATTAATAATCCATATAAGAAATGGTGATTGAGTTTATTTTATATTTTTTTTTTTACTACATTGACACGCACACTTTTCTTCTTTCTGTCCAAGGATCGAACCTCATGGGTAGCATGAGGCGAGTCATACCACTGGGCCAAATACCATGCGGTATATTATATTCTACTCACAAACAAATTACGTAGTCAACAACTACTCTCAAATTACCTATTCAAGTACTATTTATTATATTAATCTACTACTCATTTTATAATTTTTTATATTTGTGAATCAATTAGTGAGTGGAGTATTAATTAGCTATATTTTTTTAATTTAAATTATAACTACTAGTCCCATGATTAATTTCTATGACCTTTCATGTTGGCCGCTATTCTCTTTGACTGCTAGCCAAATTCTTTCATGTTGTTCGTTACTCTCTCTAGCGGCTAGTCAAAACGTAAAAGAATTTGACTGGTTATAAGAGAGAGTTGTGATCGACTCCAACCAAGCCTTAAATTTTCCATTGGACAACAAGAGATGGATATATATATATATATATATATATATATATATATGGCAATGATCCATAACATATATTTGTTATGGATCAAAAGTTGGTAAATACTATATCTACCTTCAATTATTTTGATTAAGGGTTGAGATTTAAATAACAGACTATCGAAATTAGAACCCATAACTAGACCCTGGTTCCGGTAAGATCAATTCAAGATTTGGTGTATAACGAAGATGAACACAGTCGGATCCGAAAAAAAATCAACTTTTAAAATCCCCAAACACCAGCAACCATCAAGATTTAAACATACAAAATAAGTGATAATAATACAAAGCTAGATCGAAAAAGTCAGGAATAGACAAAACCATCCGTGAAACCACCAAAAAGAAAACCTAAAGCCAAACCAAAGTTCTGGCAAGATCAAATCAGCATCTGGAGTAAGAAAACAGTCAAATCTGAATTGTCCCAACTTCCAAGAATCCAACCCCAGCAGATCATCAATATTCGAAACCCTAAAGCCATTCGCCCCAAGCATACACCATATCAGACCATAACACTAAAGTTTTTTAAAACTAGAATGATGGGCAAGATGAGGGTATAATCGACAATTATCAGTCAATTACCAGTCCGCGCGCTAGAATAACTAGCGGACGACCAATTCAATTTTTTAATCCCATTCGTTCATGGTTATTATCAATTAAGTGTTTTGACTGCATAAGCCTCGGTACTCACATATCATGATTACCCTGATTAATTGGCTTAAGATATACTTGAATTTAATTACGAAATTAACACTCTTAAGAGGATTAATTTTTGAAAGAGTCGGACTTGTTATATAAAAGAGATTTTCTCGGATATGTTTTAAATTAATTATATCCCTTACCCGACTAAATTGGTTTTTAACGGAAATATATTTGGATTGAACTGATTTATCTTTTTGAAGAGCAACGGTAATATTTTGGGTTATAAATTCAACTGAGATATCAGTACTAAATACAACACACTCGAATTAATATTTGCTCTAATATACTTGAAAGTTATCCTATTATTCTCGGTGTAAATATTACAAGCTGCTATGCAATTAATATTCAGATTATTATCCAGCAAATTTTCGTGAGCTCCAAATTGGTGATATTTAATTTCTTTTTACTCTTTGATCATTGCATTCAATAGTTGAGTCTTACATTATTAAATTGCTTATTTGCTTTGATCATTAGACCTCTATAATTGTAATTTTATTATTTAGACTAAGTGTTGTCTAAAGAAATTTAATCCAGGTGGAATAAGGTTTGTTTACAAACAGGTTCAAAGAAACATAGGTGCTTAAGGAGTGCATTGGTACACAAGGAGCATAAGTGCTCAAGTGAATTATTGTAATTCAAGATTTGATAGAATTTATTTTGTAACAAGAGTCATTTTAAAGGAATAAAGTGATTCTCCGATACTAGTTGGTATTGGACGTGAACTAGGCTATTATTATAGAGGGTAATAGCTGAACCACGTAAAAAATCTTGATGTTGATTTTATTACTTGCTTTACTTTAATTACTCACAAAGTTATTTAATTATATTGATAATTAAAATTTGAATATTTTCATTATCTTAAGAAAATTCATTAACACCAAGTATTTTCACTAAGTTATAAATTCATCAAGATATTTTCATAAAATCAAAAAGGTAATTCGGTAGGCCATATTAATTCAGCAAGCTGCATTAATCAATATAGTAGGTTGAATTCAGTATTTTGGTTTAAAGTTTAAAAATCGGTCATAGTTTATTCCCACGTTTATTCAACCCCCCTTTCTAAGTGTGCCTTATCTGAATTTCATTTGGAATCAAAGCTTGGCTCTACTTGTAAGACCCCGAATTTTATGAAATAAAAGTATTCAATTTTTCTTATAATTACTATTCAGTAAATGGTTAAATTGATAAAAGTTAAAGTTAAGGGTGATATATGAATTTTTTTCAAAATAAGCAAGTGGTTATAAAATAATCATTGTTGTCGGGGAATATTCGTTTGGTCGTGGAATATTCTTTCTGTCGGAGAATATTCGTACGACGGCGCAGCTATTTGTGGGCCCTATAACGAATAACTGTCGGGTGAAGAAAATGACAGATTTGAGTTTTTTACAAATAACGGCGTAGTTGTTATCGTTAATACTGTTGAAATACCCGGTGGTTAAAATACAGTAATACGCGTTATTGCACAGTAGCACACGGTATTGCACAGTATTTTTGAAATTATTGATTCTTACGTAAGAAGACACTACTCAATAATTGTTACAGTAATTACTGTTCAATATTTTATTTTATTGATTCAATAATTGCTACGTTGAAAATTTTATATTATGTTGTTCAATAATTGTTGCTGCACAGTATTTTCCTTTATCAGATCAATAATTCATATTATTTGAATAATATTATTAGATAACATTATTGGCAATGTCTAGAAAGTTCTGTCTAAGGAGAGGTTTGGTCATCTAATTGCGCGCCAGTAAGGAGAAATTCTTATTGGAAAGCCCCCTCTTTCCTGGGAACGGCCTGGTTGTCATAAATGTGATTCTGTAATATTATTTGTGAATAATTAATTATTGATTCATATGATAAGGAAATATTTATTTTATGTGGATATAAATGAGGGATATATTTTTGTGGTTAAAATGAAGGAGTTAATGTTGAGGTGTTTTATCAGTATTTTTGTCGAAATGGAGGTATTAAAAAATTAGGGTTTTGAGATATTTTTGCGAGGGTTATAATTTTTAATCCGACCGTTGGATCGTGGTAATTTTTGGATATGTTATACATATATAAGTTGAGTATATGCCCACAAATTTTGAACCGTTAAAAATGAACGTATGATTTGTTATGAATTTTACGAGATGACTGGTTCAGAAATTGTTGAATTTTCGGAGTTTATCATTTTGGTGGAAAATTCTAGAATTGGTGGGCCCCACTTGTGGTTGGTGAAGAAATGTGCTGAATTATATTTCAAATGTGGTGGGTGGGAATAGTAGCAGGTAAAGCCATCAGGTTGCAGGTCAAACCTACCAAAATTTTCCTATAAATAGAGGGCTAAGTTAGAATTGAAAATCACACCAAAACATAAGCTTTCTCTCTTTCTCTCTCTATATTATGAAGCATATTTTGTGAGTTTTTAGATACTTGGTGAGTTGCTATTCATCAGTGCAAGTTTCCTTCAGCATCATATCCGATATCCAGTCAGAAGTACTGCTCTTTTGAGGTAAGGGATTGTAAGGGATAGTAAGGGATATTAAGGAATTTTAAGGGTTGTTATGATTTTTCAGTTTCGTAATTTTTCTGATCTTCAAAAATTCTGGAAAAATTTGAAATGATATTTTGATGAGTTTTCTTGATTGTGTCCAAAAATGGTGATTTTTGGATGTATAGATTGAGAGTTATGAATTTTATGAGAAAAGACTATTTTAAAAGTAACCGCTTATAATTCCTTGTGGTTAACTCCAAAATTGATGAAATTTTTATTGGGAGTACATGTATATGATGGAAGTATACTCTGTGAATTTCAGAATTTTTTGGACAAAAGTACAATTTTTGATAAATGTCTAAATATTCGGCTGTTTTGGCCATATGAAAAATAGTAAATGACTTTTAAAAATTCTGAGAAAAATATATGTTCACTATGGGACTATATTATGCTAAATTCAGAAAAGAAATATTTTTAGAACTGATTTGGTATTTTTCATGAAAATAGTCTAGTTATGAGTAAATGAATTAAATATGTTATGTGAAGTAGAAAATTGGAAAATAGGATTTTATGGCTTGAGAATCCTATATGAGGTATATGCAGATTTTTGATGAGGGTTTTGGTTATTGATGATGAAATCTTAAGAGTTGACATTTTATGATGATTAAATGCATTAATTAGTAAAGTGTAAACAATTTAAATAAATTGTTTATAAGCTTAAGAAATGTTATTCTTTCAATATCATTATACCGAAATATTGGTATAGATTTTATTGTGGAATTTCTATCTTTTTGAGTCGAGGTTACTATTCACGAGTTACTATTCACGAATTGGTTTCTTTTCTAACCAAATTATAGTTGATTTATGAATATTTCTTGAGATTAAATTATATGTTTGATCATATTATTTTATTATCATATATAACATTTTTATAACCCTGATGTTGAAATTCTCTTTCACTGGAGTGTAAAGATGGGTAGATTATTGGTATGATCATGACTAGGGTTCTCTTTGGGCCTGTAGTGCAAAGTTGAATTGTGACTGGTATGATCATGACCATTGAATTTATAATTGAATATCTTAAGCTTAAGTGCAAAGGTGAATTGATCAACATGGTTATAATTATTGTTTATATAAATTCTGAAATGATTATATATTCTTTGAGATATGAATATATTTGGCCTGTAGTGCAAATATGAATTGTTGATGAATATCTTTGGCATGTAGTGCAAAGATGGCCTGTTGATGGAATATCTTTGGCCTGTAGTGCAAAGATGAACTGTTGTTGAATATCTTTGGCCCGTAGTGCAAAGATGAATATCTTTGGCCTGTAGTGCAAAGATGGTGTTGATGAATATCTTTGGCCTGTAGTGCAAAGATGAATGAATATCTTTGGCCGTAGTTGCAAAGATGTTGATGAATATCTGGTGTATGCAAAGATGGTTTGTTGATGAATATCTTTGGCCCGTAGTGCAAAGATGGATTGTTAGTTGATTATAAACAGGAACTGTGATTTGGTATAACCATGATTTTGATGTTTCAGGTAAAGACAGGTGATGAAAATATTCTTCGTCCTGGGTGCGAAGAAAAATTTTTAGTCACAATTATGATTATGAGTTATTCATATGATTGTGGAAAGGAACTGTTGAGTGATGTTACATGGAAAAAACATTGTTGGTGGATTTTTAACATGGAGAAGATAATAGACTTTATAGTCTATTTGACTCTTCTAATGGATTGCTCGTTCCGCTGCAACTATGGTTGAAATTTTTATCATTTACCAT
Source organism: Panax notoginseng (assembly GCA_016801055.1). Lineage (NCBI taxonomy): Eukaryota > Viridiplantae > Streptophyta > Magnoliopsida > Apiales > Araliaceae > Panax > Panax notoginseng. Next base: position 259,494,713 of record CM029013.1, on the reverse strand, counting down.
ATGTTCTAAATCTCTGATTTATTATTGATGAAGGCTATTGATAATTTAATTATCTTTAGTCATGATATTCTTTACTGAGCTAGTTGTGCTCACCCTTTTGCTTCACAATTCCTTTCAGGTAATAAGAGTGTAGCTGGGTCGAGCGGGGGTAACAAGAAATAGAACGGTGGTCATCATTAGTAGTTATATTTTTGTGAAAGAAAATAGGGTGAGGCGAACCCAACGTTGGAAGGGTGGTTTGCCACTATCATACAAGATGTCTAACGACATACAACCTCGTGTCATCATAAGACAGGGTTGTGCTCATCCACTTGCTGAGTATATCTACGAGCACTACCTATATAATCTTGGTGTTTGTTTGAAGTATAATTCTCAATTAGAGACAGTGGAGATAATGATAAGTCAAGAGAAGACTCACCATTGGGAAGAATATGATAGTAATCTTCTCGTTTTTCTTTGGGGTCTATTGGGTCAACCAAGATAATTCTGTGGCCATATGATATTCTATCATAACCTAGACGCATGGCCTCCCATGTACGAAGGTTTCCTTGAGCACTTCCCAAAGATTCTAGTTTCTAAAACATTTTTGACTATACCTTTATGTAAGGTTCCTTTTGTGAGGTGCTGTACATGATGGTTTGTCCAATGTCACATTTGGATATATATTTGTATCCAAACTCACAGCATATTT